>REGM01000279.1:106346-117153 GCA_004194415.1 Aurelia aurita | reverse complement strand
GATACTGACTTGCTAGTACCATTCATGAAAACTAGCAATGGGCAGAAAGCGTTTTCTTTTAGTGGAGCGAAGATCTGGAATCAACTTAGCCGCGAGGCCAAGCAAGCTCCCTCTTTATCTTCTTTTAAGAACAAGATAAAGGACTATCGTAATTAGTTTTTGATTGTATATATTCTGATTGTAATTAGTTTCTTTTTACCATTATTATGTATTACTTGTAGATTTTTAATTTGTAAAGTTTTTGGCACGGCCCCCTGAAAATCAGTTATGCTGACGGGGCTACCGTGGATAAATAATTTTAAAATGAAAAATGAAAAATGGGAGGTGGTGGCAAATTTGTCCTTTGAAGATTTATATCTCTACTCTCAAAGCACCAATCTCAACAAACAAGGTATCTATGTTCAAGTTAACTATCGAGTAATGTTTTAAAAATGATTTCGGATTGATTCATGCTAAATTGTGATCGTTAGGGTTGACCAAATCTGTATACTTTTTTTGGGACACCCGGTATTTTTTGGCCTCGAATTTGTACGAAACCTTTGGCAAAAAAGTGCAAGGAAAGTGGCTTTTAATTATCGAATTTATTTAGTTTCCGCACTTTTTTCATATTTAGCATTGAATTTCAGAAATAACAATTAACGCCCTACGTCTCTACGTCTCTACTGCTCGACAGACTACGAATCAATGACCTTATCAATTTACATACTATCATACAACTGCTAGGCAGAATTGTAAGCACGAAAGACTCGTTGTGTGGCAGCTTGTGGGATCGTATCGAAATTGAGAATGAAACTTGCAACGAAATAACAAATTACGGTGGGGTACTCTTTCCCCAATAAAGGAGGGTGCTCTTTCCCTCATGCAGTTTGGGGTAATCTTTCCCCTTGTACGACCTGGGGTGAACTCTCCATCAGGAACCATGCTTTCGAACAGCAGCGTAGGCCAGGGACTGGGAACTAGGGAGTAACTGGGGGGATTATAGAAACTCTAAATGAGTCTGTGCGTTAATAAAGTTTATAAAGTTTTTGTTGTTCATTAAGCCCATTAACGTATACAAATACCGCCATTATGGAATTGCTTAAAAAAGTATCAAAAATAAAGAAATCAAAAAATATATTGACATTACTTCAAAGTACATGATCTTTCGAATGAGACAAAAAAAATGAATAATTTCTGACTCTTCTGAGCTGGGAAATAAGAACTTGGGAAATGCCCTCCAAACAGTACTATTCCGGAAACAGTAATGTAAACAAACAACAAAATCAGGCCAAAGTTAAAAAATCATTATCTCGGCTGTCTTTTGAACGATCCGAATTTTATTTTGTACATTGACCCCCAGGATGTGCTTAATAATTTTTTTTTCAAAATATCATTTTTGCATTTATCCCCTGGCCTGGATTACTGTGCACGCTGGGATTAAAAATGGCGCTCGATATTTCAGGAACGAAGATGAACCTTGGAAGACTTGAAGTATTACATACGTAAATCATATTTTTAATTCAGATTTTCCTAAAGCCCGTGGTTTGAGCGACAAGATAGATATGAGGTTTTATAAGGATAACGATGTGGCTAAATTTCTAGCAAATTGTATCAAGAATCGTATGCCTGTTTTCCGAGGAT
The DNA here is from genome assembly GCA_004194415.1 of Aurelia aurita. Lineage (NCBI taxonomy): Eukaryota > Metazoa > Cnidaria > Scyphozoa > Semaeostomeae > Ulmaridae > Aurelia > Aurelia aurita. The sequence goes on along the minus strand of REGM01000279.1, from coordinate 115,533 downwards.
TTTGCAAGAAGAAATAAAACGTCATATCCCAATTTCTTGCAACGACCGCAAGTTATTATATTTCAACGGATTTAGCTTTGGTTCTAGATCTCAGTCAACTTTCCTGCTACAAACTGATCGTTAATTCATTGAAATCTGAGAATAGTGCATGATTGGACAGTTCGGTAAACGCTTATACGTCATCTTGGTTCACATGGTATTTTTAGAATAAATAATCTTATCATCACAACAAATTATATCATTTATTCTGGTCTTTATTGATAATTGTTTTATGGCTTATTTCAGATTCGTCAAATAGTGCTACTATGGAGAAAATCAATGATAGCATCTTTTTGGCGAGCCTTGATGATATAAAAGATACTAAAAAGTTGCTTGCTGCAGGAGTCACACACATTCTCACAGTTGATAGTTCAAGGCTGCCAGTCGATTTGCAAAGAGAATGCTTGGTCAATCGTATCAAAACAGATTATATTTTCATGCTAGACACATGTGTTTTTGATCTTTTGTCTGCCCTTGAAGATGGTTTGAAGATCCTCATTGGCAGGAAAGAAACTGACATTTCGTTGGTGCACTGGTAAGTGATAGAAACTACCATACAATTTATCATTCTATTGATAAAATGATGATAAAGTATTTTAACGTGTAAACGCATCATAAGTAATTGTATGTGACTTTCATTAGGAAGCTATATTGCTGTATTATATCATTGTTTATTCCCTGACGTTTTTAGTATATTGTCTGCTCGAAGGACCAGCAAGGGATTCATTGCAGAAGCCGAACGGTATTACGACATATTTAAAGAAATTATAAAGGGATTCGGATTTTCTCGATTTTTCGTTTTCGTCATATTCTGATGGTTTGGGTATTTGAGTTCCGTTTCAACCAACTCACTTCCAGAAATAACCACTATTTCTTGGAAATTTGAGCGTGTTAGAATGAAAAATCCTGTTTCTCAAATATTGCGGGAATAGACATTGGGGGATTAAAGTGAACTCAATTGACCTTGCAGCTATATTCACAACATCCCATGTTGGTATTTTATTGATATAATGATTTACCAAGACCGTGCTAAAAGCTTTATTGCTTAACCTGCGGCTTTCTGTTCATGCTTGGGGCATTTTCCACCGCGTTTTTTGCCCCATTTGTTAAAAACCTATTTTTCATATTTTTCAACTCAGCACTAAGATCTTTAAATTTTCCTCGCGGATCTTTTTAAAAGAGCGCGTAAATCTGGGGAAAACGGCTTTTGAAGTAGGCCCATCATTTGGGATCTTCATCCTTACCAAATAAGCCCTCCAAAAACGAAGTAAAATCGAATCAGTGTCTTTCTATTTTGGAAATATCATTGCAAATACACTAACATAGCCACAGCTGGCTCTTACACAGCACCAAACTTATATTACCGAGGCAGTGGCGATGGAGACGGTAGCATATGATATCAGCCTTATATCTTCCCTCGTCGTTGCGTTCCTAAGGAATCAACAAATGAACTGTGGTTTGATTTCACTGCAGCGAACATCTAAACTTCCTTGCTGAATTTTAATGATTTTTTTTTCAATTTCATTTCATTACAAAATATAATTTCATTTATAAAAATTATTCATCAATTTCCGATTTCGTTCGTCAGTTTCTGTGTATATGTATGTATGTATGTATGTATGTATGTATGTATGTATGTATGTATGTATGTATGTATGTATGTATGTATGTATGTATGTATGTATGTATGTATGTATGTATGTATGTATGTATGTATGTATGTATGTATGTATGTATGTATATATAATTTTGCCATCAAATTAATTACAATATAAATAAAAAAAAAGAAAGTGATCTAATTACAGGTATACAAAAATTTACAGACAAAAGCTAAACAAGTAGTCTGAAAAACACCTGAAGCTAAAAATGGCAGGGATAGCATTAAACAGGTCAATACTACCTTNGTTTCACCTCGGTTAGCTCAAGAAAGTTGGGATGAAATTTCAGCCGCGGGTATGATTTCATTACCGGGGTTGAGACTTCTCAATGTAATTGAAAATTGAAAATCAATAAAAGAATGATTTCAGAGGTGGGATGGAATATGTATGTATGTATGTATGTATGTATGTATGTATGTATGTATGTATGTATGTATGTATGTATGTATGTATGTATGTATGTATGTATGTATGTATGTATGTATGTATGTATGTATGTATGTATGTATGTATGTATGTATATATAATTTTGCCATCAAATTAATTACAATATAAATAAAAAAAAAGAAAGTGATCTAATTACAGGTATACAAAAATTTACAGACAAAAGCTAAACAAGTAGTCTGAAAAACACCTGAGGTTAAAAATGGCAGGGATAGCATTAAAAAGGTCAATACGACCTTGTTTCCATAATGGTCCCTCCAGAGGTGTTATTAAAAAGAAAAAGTTTTCAAGAAAAAAAAGGATTTTGTGTCAAAAACTGGAAAAATTCATTCTGAAAAATGTTAACCAAACCTTTTTGTTGGCTGATTTTGGGTTTTCAAAAATATAGGTAGGGGATATCGTCTAGGCTTTGGAGATTTTTAAAGAATTGATCCTTGATCTTATGTTTGAAACTGTTGACGTTCTTTGCAGATTTTAGGTCTGATGGTAGACTGTTCCATATTTTAGGTCCGACATATGAGAGACAATTTTGCCCTGTGTTACTCTTTCAAAAGGTTGATTTATTTTGTTTTTAGATCTTCGAGTTATTCGGTTCTGGCCAACTGGTAAGAACATCTCTGAAATGTAGGATGGGGCTGAATTATCAAAACTTTGAAAACCTTTGCAATGGTACATTATTCAAATCTCTCTTTAATGGGGAGCCAATTCATATTTTTAAATTCTTTGATTCCTATATGTGCTCTGTTATTCAGATTCAAACAGAACCTGATACATTTATTTTGAGCTGTCTGTATTCCTTTTGTTAATCTTTTATTTAATAATGGAAACCAAGCACTGCATGCATAGTCAAAATGGGGCTGAATTAGTGCGTTTGCTAGCAACCTGCGAAGGGAGAAGTCGAGAAAATGTTGCTTTCTGTAAAGAAATCTGAGCCTACCATTGATTTTACCGAGGATCTTGGTAGCCATTGATTCACCAGACACGCCCTCATCAAGAATACAGCCTAGATACGTGACTGAATTTCAACCCAGTCAACCGATACCGAGGTGAAACTCAACCCCGGGGTTGAAAAATCTCATGTAATCAGGCCCTTGGACTCTGCCTGCGACCTGTCGGCTAAACGTTTTCATTGTGTAAACTGGTTCATTGTGTAATGCTACAAATGCTGGAAGGGTACGGATTAATACACGTTTGTTGCAGTACAATTTGTGGAGCATTTCATTGCAGAAAAGTGTAATGCTACAGCTGCTAGAAATGATACAAGATTAAATAGAAAGAAAATGAAGCTTCATAAAGAGAAATAGTCTCTTCAGAATTTTTGCAACTTCTGCATCATCAAACTTACAGAAATCAATTTTATGTCTGAACATCCACATTAATGGGCAATAGCTCAACTGGGAAAAGATGAAAGCCTGTATGTGCTCGAGTGTTTAAGTGTCCAGCAGCAAAGGAATACGATTCTCTATGTTTGTGCTGCATGAGCTAATCGGCTTTGTCTGGATCAGTAGTTTAGTAATAGCAAGAAGAACTTGCATTTCACAGTGTTTTTCTTATTCGTGTTTCTCTTTCCCATTATCACCGCATATCGAACCATCTCATTACACAATCAATAACGGTAAAGCTTCTAACTTTGGCTGAATCTCCACTGCTAACCATTTTGAACGGCACCCATGGTGGTTGTGTTGAGCCATCAAGTGACCGAGATGGTTCTATTCGCAGTCTTTATTCGTTAGAATGAATAAAGAAAACACGCAGCGAAATAAACAGTTCTTTTTACTAAAATACAGGCCCAGAAGAAACCAATAGGCCTAGGCAACATAAACAAAGATCGCCATAAAGCCCTTGGAATGAGGGGTTGCATTAAAATTTGCACGTCAAGGGGGCTAGGCTTCCCGACAGAGGGATTAAACTTTCAAATCTTAAAAAGACTCCATTCTGATTCAAATCAGATTCTCTATTTGATATCCCAGGCAACTTATTGACTCTCCCCTGACGAAGGGCTGTAGCCCGCTCGCCCTCCTCACATAGTGCCACCCTATGACAAGACTTTTAGTTTGTTGCCACCCCATTGCCATCCATTTCGTGTTTCTCTGCTCGTACAAGCTATTTTGTGTGTGCTCCACTAAGGGAATACAATAAACGATTGCACCAAAGATGACGTCAGGAATTTCATACCATGTTCATATGCCTTACGTTATAAATCGACTAATCAAATCAATCAAAACTACAAGTACAAACTCTTCCCAAGTACAAACTAACCATAAAATCGCCCAGTAGAGATAGGGGTAACAACTAGACTTATTGCAATCGCCGTAGTTTCGCTCCTTGATGGGCTGATAATCGCTACAACTACGACTCATGATCTAACTATTCGAAAAATCGGCCAAATTAAGGCAGCCTCGTAATGATTATTCCGGTTCCGTAAAATAGCATTAGCAGAAGTTTATGGTCAGCAATTTATCAAGATTGTCTTTTGATTTGCGTTGTTGTTGTTTCTTCGCCAGATATTCTCACTTGGGAAAAGAAGTGATAGATTCACGGCATTTGGCATTCTTTCATGCATTCGTTGATGCGTTCGTTGGTATCCAAGACGGAATTTAGATCTGATCAGTGTATCTTTGATATTTTTGTGTCTCTTTAGAGCAACAAAAGGTTGTTTTGTCCATATTTGTTTAAGTATTTCATCATTTTTAATTGATTGCCAGTTATCTTTTAATATTTTACCAATTTCTATTGTTGTGTTGTGTTTTCAATTGGCTAGGCTAGTTTTCAATTTTTAGACTGGAGGAGGTGGCTTCAAGCACTTTATCTGATTATATTTGGAGGAAACCTAAACTCACCAATGGGAGATACAATGCGCCTCATCAATAACAACTGCCTTAATTCTATTGCTATACTTGGCTGAAGTTAGCACTTTACGCCATCCAGAATCAAAAATTGCCTCTGGGGTAAGAAGCAGCAGCTCAACCTTTCCCTGCACAACCGACTCTTTGAAGAGGGGGTCAGATTGCAATTCGCCGATAAACTTGGCATCAATACCCAAATCAGTCAGTCTAGTTGCTTGTTCCAGCATCAAACTTGACAAAGGCGAGATAATCAGAGTTATAAAATCGATTCTAGGCCTATCTTCTTCAACTTCAAGTAGGCCATCCTGTCCACAATTTCTCAAACTAAACAGCTCGGACAGAAAGGCGAAACAGTAAGTTTTCCCAGAACCAGTTGGAGCACATACGAAAATCTTTCAGCTTAATGTTGTGTCGCTCTTCAATCTTCGCAATAATCGCACTGTAAACACTGTTCGCCATGTTTATTCTAAGTTTTCGCGGGCTGCCAGCAGGAAAAAGCCGGAAAACAGAATCATATCTTGCAGATCTTGGAGTCGATTTTTCGCAAGCATATGTCGCAACATCGCTATGCACAGATCCTCTCTCGACGAATCAGATCACGATATGAAGTTCCTGCGATATGATTGGTCGCGCCTCCATTCTGGCGCGTTTTGGCCGGATTTTCAGATTGTTTGATTATCAGTCCCACTTGCAGCGTAGTGCCCTCATCCAATTCACTAAACGTAGCGGAAATTGGGACTGAAGTAGTTAGTCTAGGTAACAACTTGCGCTAGCGCCAAAAGGACAATATAAAGACTTATATAATTTTACGCGATAATACACGGATAATAATTCTTTACCTTTGTTTCTTCTCAAACTCATATGAATGGAATCAATTTCAATTTCTATGAGAAATAAACCTACACGATCAGAACTTGTTGGTACAACAATGAAAACCTTGGCTTTCAGTACTGAAAAAATGAAAATCTGGGCTTTCAGTACTTTACGTCATGCTGTTTGTTAGATTTTAAAAGCAAATTTTCACATTTTGCCGATTTAGAAAAACATGAAAATTTGAACATTTTTGAACATAAAGATAAGGAATGTTTCGTATTTTGTGGAAAATTACCTACTGGGAATGAATATTTAATACGTAATTTAATCTCGTCTAGCAGGTATGATCTACGCAGAATATTGAGAAAAAATTTGCCGTTATAACGACAAAAAAGGCGAATAAAGAAAATTCCAGCTTTTGTATAATCAATAAACACAATAAATTCTAATAAAAAAATCTACTTTTAAGGCCCTCTTTTGTGAAACTTTAATGAATTTTGTCGCTTCAGCACCAGCAGGAAAACAAACTTTGAAATCAGCGAAACCCGATAATGAATACGACAATAATAATTGAAATTGCGCTTGCCAAAGAGAAATAAGAACATGAACTTTGTCCGAATTTTGTCAAGAATGACCTGCCTGGGATGAAATTTAATACTTCATTTAATTTTTTCTAACAAGTAACTTTTACTTAGAATATTGCAGAATCTTCTAGACCAATTTATTGTTGAAAAAACTACAAAGAACGACGAAAATTTTAATTTCTTATCTTCCATAAACATGATTAACTCTTATGCAAAAGAATAATAATAATAAAAATAATAAAAAAGATAATAGAAACAAAGAATTTATCTACAGTTGGATACAAAACATGTTTCCTCTATAGATGGAGCACTACTCGTGGATCTTTCAAAGGCTTTTGATTGCTTAAATCACGAACTTTTGATTGCAAAACTAAGTGCTTATGGCTTCAGTGTGAGTGCATTGCGGTTGATCCATAGCTATCTCAATGAGAGGAAGCAGAGGGTAAAGACGAATGGGTCCTTCAGTACATGGAGAGAAACGACGATAGGTGTACCACAAGGTTCGGTATTGGGTCCTCTTCTGTTTAATATATACCTCAATGATCTTTTCATGATCGTGAAAGATGCTAAAATATGCAACTATGCAGATGATACAACGATTTATGCTTGCGATNACTCGTGGATCTTTCAAAGGCTTTTGATTGCTTAAATCACGAACTTTTGATTGCAAAACTAAGTGCTTATGGCTTCAGTGTGAGTGCATTGCGGTTGATCCATAGCTATCTCAATGAGAGGAAGCAGAGGGTAAAGACGAATGGGTCCTTCAGTACATGGAGAGAAACGACGATAGGTGTACCACAAGGTTCGGTATTGGGTCCTCTTCTGTTTAATATATACCTCAATGATCTTTTCATGATCGTGAAAGATGCTAAAATATGCAACTATGCAGATGATACAACGATTTATGCTTGCGATAGCAACATGCTCTCTCAAGCTGGTCATTTGCAAAATAGCTGGTCAAAAGCTACATGCTCTCTCAAGAATTTCTTACTTTCTTGATACTGAGCAACTAAAACGAATAATGAAGGCATTTATCTTGTCCCAGTTCAACTACTGTCCTCTAGTTTGGATGTTCTGCGATAGAACACTGAACAGTAAAGTTAATCGTATTCACGAACGGGCATTACGGATAACCTACAAAGATATGAGATTAGATGTTGATACAATGTTATTCAGAAACAATGCGGTCTCAATCCACGTAAAGAATTTACAGCTGCTGATGACTGAGATATATAAGACAAAATGGGATCTTAATCCTAGTTTCATGAAAGAGGTTTTCGTTGAAAAACACAGTCCGTATGGGTTAAGAAGCTGCCATAATCTACTATTGCCACAAGCGCGTACTACGTGCTATGGCTTGGGGACGATATCGTTTCTTGGGTGTAGATTATGGCAGGCAATTCCCAATGACATAAAACAATCAGATACCCTCTCTTGCTTTAAAAGGAAAATCAAAATCTGGAAAGGAGAGGGATGCGATTGTAGACTATGTAGACCTTGCGTGGCTCAGGTTGGGTTCTTGAGCGGATAGAAATTCGATGCGCTGTGTGTAAATATCAAAAAAGAAAACATTGTAAATATTGGAAACATTGTAAATATTGCATAAATCTGTTGCCAAGTATTCTGTATTGTATTTTTTCTTTTTTTTAAACAATTTTACTTTGTTAGATAGTAGGCTTGAATTAGCTTTTATTTTATAGCTATTTATATGTATGCCTACTTTAAATAAATCGATAATAATAATAATAATAATAATAATAATAGATAGGGTAACTAATTCAGTATTTAGCCGCCTTGGCGGTGACCGGTGCATGGAGAGGTACAAGTAGGCAAAGGCTGTATGAGGAACTGGGTTGGGAAAGTCTCTATCACAGGAGATGGTATAGGCGCTTGTGTCATTTTTGTAAGTTAAAAAAGTCATACTTTCCTGAGTACTTGTATGCAGAAATTCCAACAGAGCGTCAAGTTACGTACAATCTCAGGAGTGCGCGTATGTATAAACAAAACATGTGTAGAACTATCCGGTTTTCAAACACTTACCTCCAGAACACCTTCTTAGAATGGAACTCGTTTGCTCTTGATATTAAAAAATTCTGCATCAACTGCTGATTTCAAGCGTAAATTGCTAGGAATCATAAGGCCTGTTCAAAAGTCTACTTATAATATATATGATATAGCAGGTATTAGACTTCTGACAAAGCTTCGCTTGAATTTTAGTGCCTTAACCCTATCTCACCTGGGGGGGGGTGGATTCCACCCCCCCCCAACCAAGTTTTTGTTTGCTGCTTCTAACAGATGCAACGCAGCATCCCAAGATTACGCAAGTTTAACATTATAACTATACTGTATCGAATTATGAAAATTTCAAGATTCTAAATATAGCACCGTAACCATGGCAACCAATTTTTTACTGAGTGGTCGACAAAAATTGAATAACTTTTTTGAAATTGTTGCAAATATTAATCTCAAATATGATACATATTATGCCTATACATGTATTTAATGATATCCAACTCAATTTGACACAAAAAATTACAATTTAATCCCTTATTTTATTGTTTTAATCATCATACCCATTATCATCATAATCATAACTTGATCTCTTTTTGTTGTCATAACAACAAGAACAATAGACTTAATTTGATTTTAGCACGTGATTTTGATTGTTTGCATCAAAGTCCATCTAATTACTAAGTTACAAGATCATAGCTACTGTAACAGCGGAGAAAAACAGGGGGGGTGGAATCAACCCCCCCCCCCAGGCATTGACCGCTTCAAAAGTCCCAGGTGAGATAGGGTTAAA
>REGM01000279.1:86695-98628 GCA_004194415.1 Aurelia aurita | reverse complement strand
GCATAGTTGTTTGAGAACATTGGTTTCCATGTAAATAATTTGTTTCGTCAGATAATGCTGTTTCCGAAGCGAAGTTGTTTGCTTGCAAGGAAAGACGCTGGGCAGCACCACCTTAACTGTGATGGAAGTACTTCATGTAAAACAAGGAAAGAAGAAGGGCAATGATGGGGGCTTGAGTTGCATTTGGGGGCTCACAAAAGTTGTAGGGTGGGGAATTTGCCCATAGCAACCGTTGCTACGAATGTAAAACAATGACTACCTACTTCAAATCATCAATTTTGAGCAAATAAAATATTCCTTTACGTCTAGGGGTGGTTTTATTCGAAAGACGAAGGGTGAAAGAAGACATCTGTGGCAAAAACACTATATTGACCGACAATCATTTTCACCTCAAAATTTGCTATCAACATCCACCTTAATAACCGTGCAAATCAAAGTAGCCCAATTAAATTTTTGACCGGAAGTGGAATTTTCGTTGACGTCACTTTTAGGCACTGAAGTCATATTGATATGAAAATATTGTAGGTAAATGGCACTCGATTAGACCTTTCGAATGGTCATATGTTGTTTGCATTTAATCAAATTAGCAAAAAACTATGACATCCCAACTTTACAGTCATACTCCTATAAAAATTATGATATTGGTAATACTTAAGGATGTATGTAGTAATTCCTTCCACAATAGCTCTAGAATGTATCAAAAATCATCAAAGAGCAAAAGTTGACCATTTAATATCGATTTAAACTCATTATTTATTTCATTTATTCTTTGTTTATTTACAACAGTTTGTCATTGTTTCCTAAAAAGCCCTAATTTCTGATGCAAATACTTTGAAATGCCTTAAAATTATTTACAACAATCAAGAGAACAAAAATTGACCATAACATTTTATCTATGGCATTATTTATTATTTATATGACGTCATAAACTTTGAGGACATAATTAACCTTATTTCACATAGGGTATTTTTTATATTTTGTCATTTGGGCGTTTTGGCCCCCCCCTTTTTCTCTGAAATTACCAAGGATATAGCAATGTGACTTACCTCAATTGTTCTTTGGACAATGAGCTTTTCAAATATAACAATATCAATTAATTAGTCACGTGATTCGTTGCTAGGCGACAGCAAAACGAAGGAATATTGGCAAATTTATGGCTTCTTCACAAGAAACTTCGATTTAAAGCACCATGTAGATTCTAAATATAATTTTCAATTTCAAGTATGTAAATTTATACCACTATTAGCATTAAGGGCCTGATTACATGAGAGTTTTCAACCCCGGGGTTGAGTTTCAACCCACCTAACCGAGTTGAAATTAATTTGCTATTACATGCGTATTTTCAACCCCGGGTATGAAAAAGCGTGCCATGATGCATGAAACTTTTTTCATACAAATAACAAAGATAACAAAGCAGTTCGACCCCCGGGTTGAAACAAGATTGCGATTACATGGACATTCATTTGCGAAAACAATGGGGATTAACGCATTGAAAGTTTCACCTCGGCTAGCTTAAGGTGGGATGAAATTTCAGCCCCGGGTATGATTTCTTCCCCGGGGTTGAGATTTCTCCATGTAATTGAAAATTAAAATCAACAAAGGAATAAGTGGAGAGATGGGGTGGAATTTCAACCCAGTCAACCGAGGTGAAACTCAACCCCGGGGTTGAAAACTCTCATGTAATCAGGCCCTTAATTGTCTCTTTGTTCTTCTGACAGATTGTCACTTCCGTTTTTCATAGTATTCTTCCTATTTCCAATCCATATCGACTCAAAATGCATGAAACAAGCAAGATGATGCTAAATTGCTGCAAAAGTTTCAATTCATACACTTATTTTTATCCAAATAATGACGTCATAAATGTAAATGACGTCATATATATTAAATTTTGTTTATGTCAGCAAATATGGAAAAATTATATATCAAATGAACTTCTCACTATGTTCGATCGAATGATACATGATTCAAGTCAATCAGACAAGCAACAAAAAATTATGATGTTTTAAGCTCTCTTTTTGTCGAAGACTCTCCAAGTATGGTGCTATTTTGGTCATGTGATCAAATCTAGAACATCAAGTATTGACATTATAATTGGCACATAAATTTCATTAAAAGTCACTAAGGTTTGGTTGTCGTACCTTGTGTTATTTAGACGCAATGTAGCAAAGTTGACCACCTAATTTGGCACCAAGGTTATTCATCATATAAACAATGATTTTTAAAATTATTATTCAATTAGCGAGGTTGTTGTTGTTGCAAGAGCCTAATAATCATTATGATGCTGTATGACGTCTTAAAAATGAAAGCATGTTAAAAGTTAATCAAACTTAACTTTTAATAAAGAGACGAGAAACATTGATGGAAATATATTTAATTCAAAGATTTGGGCTTAATTGGACCATTTAAAAAAGAATAAGAGAGACATAAAGTTAATTTCAACACGTGTCGGATGAATCAGCCCCCCCAAGCTAGATAGTATAGTGTTAAAGGTATGCCAAGAAAGCCACCAACATCTGGTAGCGATGAATGAAATGTTGGTCCAAGCGAGTGACACAGGGGTGCTTACTATGGGATATGAAAGTGTGCGGAAATAGTAGTTGAGCATGAAAGAATGGTTAAAGGTGAAGGACTTAAGGTTTTAGAGGAAAGGATGAAGGGCACTAGATCCTGATGAGAAAGATACTTACAAACTTTTGGGAGTAGAGCAGGCAGAAGGAATCAAAGTTAAGGAAGTGTTAATAAGAGTCAAAGCTGAGATGCAGAATAGATTGAGAACATGCAGGATTTAGAATCTCCCATCAAGTGTGTTGGTTCTGAAATTAACTGATGAAGCCCAAGGTCAGATGCTATTGGCTCAAATAGCTTTCCCTCATTATTTTCAATATCATTTTCCCACCACTGAGTAGAGCGGCAATTGAAATCACCAGTAATGATAACGCAGAATGGATTTTCAGCATGCAATTTTGACAGCAACAGCTCAAAGTTTAATGTGAAATTATCAAATTCATCCTGGTCCTGACTTGGACTTCTATAAATTACAACGAAAAAGTATTTTTTCCTATGTATTTGGATCTCACAAACGACGCATTCTGGGAGAGTAACCAGATCAGAACGATTTTTTGAAGGGAGAGAATCTTTTACGTAAAGCCCAACACCACCCCTCTTCACATTTTGTGGATGGTTCTCTTTAATAAATGTATAGCCATCTAATACGAGTCTGTCTTCATCTGCTTGGCTGTCAAGGTGGGTTTCTACAATCCCAATTAAGTCATAGTTATACACCGAGTTATATGCCTCGATAAGTGAAACTCTTAAAAAATCATGCGCAGTAATACTATTCAAATTCCAACAGGAAAAGTCCAGTGTTTCTGGACCAGGATTAGGTTCAACATCACCACTGAGCAAGATAATCCTGAAAACAAACCACTGTATATGCAGTGTGTAACATGCTACGCACGCAATGTGAAAGTAGGCATACTCAGAGTGAAAAAACATATATCGGCCAATAACCATGACACCGATCGGGATTCGCTTGAGAAGTTCTAATGTCACGTACAGTACTGTTTTCGCAATGTAATGCATGCGGGCGAACAAGGGGAAGAAACATAACTGTGTTGCCACAGAGTTCACTGCAAGAAACTGTATTATTAGTGCAAAGGGTAGAACAACGACTGTGATTGTAATAAAACAACAACAAAACCAATAAAGCTTGAAAATTTGAAAACAAACTGAAAATGGCGAGATTGTTTTGCTCATGGGACAGGATCTTTGAATGGATACACGGAAACACCCTATTGTTGCCCGCCATTGATTGATTTCAACCGGCATCGTCACAAAGAAATCTTCTCGCTGCTGGTCCTAATTGGCAATATACCACGCTGTAGCCACTATTATCAATACTTAACGAAAAACCTAACAAACAACTATACCCACAACGTAAAATAAATACATGTTTTTCCACGAATACAAACACAAACGAAAAGTAAGTGAAAAACATGCAAAAAACACCTAATAACAACAAATATAATAACACAAAGTTTTCAGACTCGCATGCGTGACAACACCTTTGCATTGTCCACAGAGTTGTAGGTGACGTTAGGCTTTTCAGGCTTCTAGAGTTACTTGAGAGTTGAACATCAACTTGCTTAAAGTTCTTCCATCTCCTCAGGGAGTTAATCGCGTGCATTTTGGGTGTATCTTATGACTGCATCGCAACAATGAATGATTCAAATTAATAATAGAGCTTTCAAATTAACGCATTTTGGATACTGAATAACCGTTACTTTCATTTCGTAGTGTTGTTTCGCTGTAAACATAACAAATTCATAGAGCGTTCCTAGGCAAATCCTCTTGCGCGCGGCAGAATAGGAACCAAATCCCCGAAAAGCACCGCACGACCGGCCAATGCATCCCCCGCCCGCTCCAATGGCCCAAAAGAAACTACAGTCACCCCGCCTAAACGACGCACCCGAAGCTCCCCCAAGCAACCAAAGCAAACAAAAGACGCACCAACCAATCGCACAACGCCCCCCAAGGACTCGATCCCCACTCCGCGCGCAGCAAAGCGGCACCAACAGAAATACCTAACTGCGACTAAATGCTAACAAGGTCAGTTTCCAGTCAGCGGAACTGTCCGCATGGCGTAATTTCACTGACTACATGACTGAAAGTCGAATCAATGCCCCCCTGGCCCCCCTGCCACCACGCCACTGCCCGTTTCAATGTTGCTTGAATCAAACGCCGTTCGACCTAGCCAACATTGAATTGGGGGGAGGGGGATCACAAGGTCCAAAATGTTCGATTTCTTCTCGATATTTTAGGAAACATCGCGACCACACTGAAATTTGCCTATGTCCCAGCTTTTTTTGACCAAGATTGTAGTATTTATCCTCTTTCCCCAGCCTCAAAATAGTATTGTTGAAGTGCTAAGAAGAGTTAAAGCTATTAATTAATGAGATTACAATGATTTGTTTCGGATACTAACTCTTGAATCTATTTGTTTGACTCAAGTTATTTTTATGATCTCGGTAAGGCACAGTATGTCTGGTTCCTTCAGGTAGCAACCGACTCAAAAGACGCTTTTAAAGATAGTTTGTTATAAACACAATTTTATGATGAACGCCTTTAAAATGTCACGATTGCTACCCCTTTTCCTCCTTCACAGTCACTCGGGGGCTTAACTAAAGGCCTTAGTATTCGGGAATCGGGAATCGCCATTCTTTTTACTCGGGAATCGGGAATCGTCATATTTTTTCAAGCGGGATTCGGGAATTTAGTAGCATCATCATATCATCATATCATAAATTTATTTAAAGTAGGCTAAAAAAAGGAATAGCTAGATTAAAGCTAATTAACCCTAATCTACATGGGGGGGGCAAAAAAAGGCCCCCCAAGCAAACTTCCTCTAATTGCTCTAAAACTACGCGTGATAAAAGACTAGAACCTATATGACTTTTAATAAAATTTAATACTGTATCAAATAAGCAATAGTTCATTGTCATATAATTGGTCACGTGACTATGCCATGCACATATTTGGAGAGAGGTCTCAAAGAAAATCGTTAAAACGTGCATAACATTTCTCATAGACATCTGATTTCCATGAAATTGGTACCAATCAATTTGTCTTGAAGTCTACTTTCATTTGATATATAATATTTTGTGTTTTGCTGACGTCAGCAAAATTTAAGATAAATGACATCATACTTACATATGACGTCATATTTATGATAAACATATGTAATAATTAGTATGTTATGATTGAAATTGATCAATTAACAACTCAAGATCAATATTTTTTAGCTTATATGACTAAAACTTGGTGAAAAATGCCAATATGGCATCATCAAATTTGCTTGGGTATCATTTATGACTTTGATTGACAGTTTTTATAACAATAGAATTCACAAAATTTAATTGTTGGCATTTTTCATCAAGAACAATCAATAGTCATCATATAGACAGCTTCAAAGATGTTCATTGACAATTTTCCTCTGAAAAATTTAAGTTTTTAGGAGAAGAACCAAAATCAGCAAATTTCCATTGCTTTTGCGTTGCCTAGCAACAGGTCACGTGGCTAATTAGCATATAATTCTATTTTTAGAATCATAATTGCTTGGTAATTATATGTACCAATTTGCGTTGCCGTAGACATCACAGTTGCTGAGAAAATTACGGGGGGCCTTTTTTGCCCCCCCCCCATGAAAAAGTAGTACTTGATTTACCCATGTAGAATAGGGCTAATTAAAACAGCTTTTGGGAAGCGGGATTTACCTGGATTGACCAACTCGTCAAATTCAGCTTCAGCCTCGTTTCATGTGCCTCGTTTTTGAATGATTATTTGATCACTTTCAAAGACTGCAACAGTTTTAAACGCTGTTGTGAAAATATGCCGGGTGAGTCAGAAAAACGTAGGGCGTTTGACAAGCCAAATTTTGATGAAAAAGGCAGATTGTGTTTTCTATAGTTTTATAATGCAGAAGAAAGATTAAATTAGTTATAAAATTTATTTGGTTAAAATTGGTCATTTCTTTCCTTATTTATTTGCGCTATTTTTATATAGCTATTTTGGTGAAAAGGTGTCATTTTTGTGAGAATTTTCTGCTTCCTAACAATGACAATTAAATTAATAGTCTCCTAGGAATGCAAAATAAATAGCGCAATAGCTTTTATTTTTGTGCTCTAACCCAATGAATGCCTTGATTCAAGTTTTTGGTGAAAAACTGTATGTTTGTCATGGTTTAGAAGGTCACGCGTGCATGAATATAAATCTAATTGGAGGCCTATTTTAGGAAACTTGCGAAACACGATTTTACTAAAATTGCTTGTAATTACGGAACGAAAACGCCGACTTCGACCAAATAAATTTTCATATCTAAGTTAACCTTTTCCTCTTAAGGTTATGAAGAAACGAAGTTGCGAAGTAAATTGGATCATTGAAAATTGGCAAACGCCCCCGGTTTTTTCCGACTCACCCGGTACAAAGCTTTTCTTGTTCACGAAAAGCACCAAAGGTACAGCGAACATGATCTGACTAGTGCAGGATTGATGCTTGGAGATTGTCTGGATCATTTGAAAGAGAATCAAGATTTAATTAGGTCTGATTTGCATTTGACAGGGAAGAACCTGAATGGCCCACAGGGAAACGTTGCAGCTAAAACTTTGGAATCAGTGAAAATGTTGAGAGACGGAGTGGAACAACAGAAATATACACTGGCACAACACAGTTATAAGCATGCAAATTTGCTCAGCTGTATATGACAGTGGATATTGAAAATATTCATTCAATCGTACACCATAACCCATTATGCACAGCTCTAGAGTATGCAAGAAACTTTGGAAATGCTGTCAAAGAAGGATTAAAAAGAACAACATCTTGGGCAGCTCACTATTATACAAATCCAAAATCTTGGTACCCGTTGCCAGAAAGATCAATACCATTTTCAGCTATTGTAGTTTCAAAGCCAAACAAACCAGAAACCCTGAACAGCCAAGAAACATCTGTAATGAGGGAGTGGGCGCATACGTATGTTGCTGCAGTACGTTAGCGAACTGTGCTCCAAGAAACAACCATGGCAAAAGCCGGAACATTGCCTGCTTACTTATATAAAAGAGAAATGCAGCCAGGAGAACAAATTGCATTTTTAGACGTAGTCGAAGAACCTGACGAAGAAGTGATTGAATACGATCCCACAAGCGAAGATGAAGAATGTGATGAACCTGAGATTGAACCAGATGAAGATGATAATATTGACAGCAGTGAGGCAGACTTCCTCCTGGCTGGGTACAAGATCGCGCTTGGCCGAGCAATCAGATTTAACAACAGATTTATTGAATAAATCCTCTTGTGCACCTTTCCAGGCAAATATGTACAGGCTTCAGTTGAATCGAAATAGTCACTAAAATTGAAAGAACTGCCCATTCAGTCATCAACCAAAAGGTTATTTGACTGAACGACGATACTGCGAGACGAGGCTTAAAAGCATATCACAAGCCCTATTCTCACCCAAGGGGACGCTCTGAAATCTCAAAATAACGAATTAAGATCTTAATCAAGACCCCCAAGGGATCATGCGAGCACTGGTTGTAGCCCCTCGAGACCTAAGCAAGATATTTAAAGCCTGGAACCGGTTGATTCCGCTCTTTTCTAAGCAACGAGCAGATGACACGTATGCAAAGCTTCCGAAGGATTCAAATTGAAAAAACCGTCGCTGACCTATCTTGGCTGAAGCCCCAGGCAAGATTCTGCGAACAAAATTTGAGAGAATGCTGAGAAAAATAGATCAAGAGCCTGAAATGAGCCAGACATTAAGCAGCCAATCAAGCAGCTAGGCCAGAAACTTTTACCACGTGTAGGCCAAGGCGAGAACCAAATAGCTCAACTAGCAGGAAATATCGTGAGTTTATCCTTCTCTGTTCGAGATCATTTAGGCCTGCTAAGCAAGATATCGCTCGAAATATTTGNCATATTAACCAATCAGGACACGCCGCGTCGCTTAATGATTTCTCTATTTTGGACAGAGCAAATAATGATTTTGACTTACTTATTCACGAAAGCCTTTTGATTTTACGTGATCGACCTGAACTTAATGACCTGCATTTTTAAAAAACAAATTAGATGTTGGAATGGAAATAAATGCAACTGTAGACTCTGCAAAACATACATCCCGCAAGTTGGGTTTCTAACAGGATAGACAATTAGTATGTATCTTTCCTGTAATATATATTGCCCATTTTAATATATTTTTTTTTTCTAGATTGTAAATTGTAAATATGTATTAAAGTAGGCCTTAATTAGCTGTAAATTAGCTATTCTATTTCTTGCCTACTGTAAATAAATTATTGATGATGATGATGATCTATCCCTTTAGTTCTTTTTTGATGTGCCTTATTTTATTCACTTAGGACTTAGACCCCGGGTTTCCCCTCGCGTAGGAAATGTAACTCACGCTTGTTTACCTCGAATTACTTGTTTGTCTTAGGGTATAAATTTGCCGTGTACCTTTAATTATTTGCTGAAGATGAACCAAGTTTGGTTCGAAACGTTCAAAATATGTTTATATCAAATTAACTAATTAATATTTAATCGTCTCAACCGTTAACGTCTTCTGGATTTGCCATTTTTGGAATGTCGATGAAATGATGAAATGAATAAAATTACTATGATTATCTTCGCTTGCCTCATCCTACATTTATTAGTTTCTATAACATGGGTTAACAATATGTCAGAAAACTATTTTAAGATCCTATAGGATTGTTCTATATCCTGGATAATTTTTTCCAGAACCAGACAAGGTTCTGACTAGACTCATTGCAATCGTCTTAGTTTCGCTCCTTGATGGGCTGATAATCGCTACAACTACGACTCATAATCAAACAATTCGAAAACTCAGCCAAAAATCGATGAACCTCGTTTTGAAGCCGGGCGCTTAGGGCTTAAAAGGGCCTAGGCCAATTCAACAAGATTCCAACTCACCGATTCTAAAACCCTTCAAATTCATGCCTCATTATGATTGTAGTGAAAACAAAACCTACCAGTACCAAGATTAGTACTTCTTCTATGTATTGCTTGGAGATTCCTTCACTTTGACATTGAAAACCTGCTTTTAAAATCCAAAATGCCCTTCAGATTTCACCACATCAATCCTCGCAGCTTTCTTCGACCATTGATGATGGGAGGCTAAAAGGAGGCTAATCCTGGGAGCGAGGTTGAAATGTTGATTTCCCATTGGTCAATTTGGGCATAGTCGACTTATATTTGGAATACTGCAATCTGATTGGTTGCGCCTGCATTCTGGCGCGTTTGGCCGGATTTTCAGACAGTTTGATTATCAGTCCCAGTTGAAGCAGAGTGCCCTCATCCAATTCAATAAACGAAGCGAAACTGGGACTGAGGTAGTCAGTCTAGGTGCTGACAGGATCTTTATAGGATCCTATCAGGATCTTGGCAGGATATTGTTAAAATCCTGCAGGATTCTGTAACATCTTATTAGGATCCTACAGGATGCAACAGCATATTATTAGCATCCTGCAGCAACTCGTAGGATCCTACCAGGATCTTGGCAGGATATTGTTAAAATCCTGCAGGATCCTGTAGGATCTTATAAGATCCGATTAGGATCTTATAGGATCCTATAAGATCCTACAGGATCTTGTACAGGACCTCTTATAGGATCCTTTAGGATCCTGTGCAAGGATCCTGACAAGCTCCTGATAGGATCCTAGAGGATTTTTCAGCGGGGCAATTGGAATTTTTGAATAAAGCTTACCATGAGTATCCCTTTTCTGTTAATCTTGTGACTAATTGTGATTTCATCTTGCCATAATATACACTTGGTTTGGGGTACCAATGTGTCTGGACGATTGTTCAAAATAGCGTTGGAAATGTCCTATCATCTATTGGCCTCCTAACAAAACAAACAGATTTTTCTCCAACCCAGACCTCAAATCAAACAGCTTTTGGCAGGAAAATATTCATCATTTCTTTGCAGGAGTGGGTGGCAGGTTTCATAAACTGTTGGTAAAATTGTAATATTTCCATTCTGTGCAGAAGAGTTTCTTTCCTCTTGACGGGTCCTCTCTTTCGTGTCTGAAAGAGTCTTACAAATATTTGCCTTGCACTGGCCTTGGTTGACGGTTGGAACTGAAGTCTATTCTACGTTCTTCCGAGCAGTCGCTAGACCAGGCCATTGTGGCCATGTCAACATTTTCCGGCTTCTGCTACCTAGCCACATCGAAGGTCCGTTATTAGAATTCTCAATCTAATAACAGGATGCACATGTGGGAAGCTTTGCTTTGGCTGCGAGACCTACGACAAAGGGTCCAGGCGTGTCCCCTAGCGAGTACCCTAGTTTTCGCTTCTTTGGTTCCCTGTGATCCAGATTATGAAAAACAACACCTGTGTAAATCGATAAAAATTACCTCATCTTTCTTAATGTAAGATCTTCGTTCTTGTTGGTTGCGGTTTGAAGTAACGGTTTTTTCAAATCCCGCGTCTTGTAACGGCCGTAACAAAAGAAACAAGAAAATGGGAAGGGATGAATCTTCATGCGATCTATGAAGCAGGGTTAAGTATTCGCTACTGCTTCAGGGGATTCCCACTGTGATATTGAGTAAGACATAAGGTCAAAGATATGGTGAGTCCCCTTGCCAAAATTTGTTGCCGATATCGTTCTAAGCCAACTCTTAGTTGAAACAGTTTGGGATACAGTTGTGTTTAATAATCAAAAGATTGCAGATATAGTTTCTTTATGATATGGTTTCTTAATGTTGTGCCTAATTCTTATAGGAGGCCCCCCCATAGTACCCCTGGATAACGGAATCACGCCTCAATTTTTCGTTTTTCACGCCATCACGTGCTATAAAACAGCATTTTCACGATCGCGTTGCAAAAATGTAAGAATGCTATAGTCTGAAAGGTGTTTTTATTTGAATATATTACTGGCAAATACACCATGGACTTTGGGAGCGGTTTTACATGGGTTTCTGCGAGTGAAGCGAGAAAAATCAGGGTCCGGAGGCTTCTTGCCCCTGGAAATTTTGTTGAGACCACGCCTTTGAACATCGAAAAACACCCTTTTTATGAAAATTAGGTATTTACCATTTGATTCTGAGAAGAAGTCAATTCTCATTCAAATATACTACATTTGTATACTTAAAGCCGGTGGTAAAATTTACATGTGAGTAGTACGATGCATATTTCAGGTAATATAGAAATTCTTCATGTTAGACCAAAGCCTGATTTTCAGTTGTCGATACTTTACATCTAAGGACTTGTGGCAGAAAAATTCTTCTGACTTAAAACTCGCAGTCATTTTTAGCACGTCATCGCAACTTCATCCTCCCCAAGAATGGTTTCTAAATTTGTGAAAATTCTTCAATGCTTCAGCTTATCTTTGAAAAAAAGTTAGGGGGGGGGGGGGGGGTGGGGGGGCT
>REGM01000279.1:38711-50661 GCA_004194415.1 Aurelia aurita | reverse complement strand
AGTGTGTCCGGATAAACAACTCAAATAGTTCCTTTAAAAATGTTGTATCAGGAGTTCCACAGGGTTCTGTACTTGGTCCGATTTTATTTAATTTCTTTATAAATGACCTCTTTCTCTTTATAAAGCAGGCAACCCTTCACAATTATGCTGATGATAATACACTTTCGTATTTTTCCAAAACTATGCCCGAGCTCGTCAGGGTTTTGGAGAATGAAACCAATGTCGCTTTAACTTGGTTAGAACGAAACGAAATGATCGCAAACCCTGAGAAATTTCATGCTTTGTTGGTCAGAAAAGATCGGCAAAATACTAGTGGACAAAATATAAGCTTTCAAGGTCATGCCATCAAATCAGAAGAAACTGTAAAACTTTTGGGCGTAACTCTGGATAACAAATTGAATTTTGATACACACATATCAAACCTTTGTAAAAAAGCTGCGACACAACTAAACGTTCTGAAAAGATTAAGATCATTTATTGGATTTGAGCAGAAAAAGGTACTAGTACAGAGCTTTGTTTACTCTAATTTCAATTATTGCCCGTTAGTTTGGTATTTTTCTTCTATGAAGTCGCTTCAGAAAATTGAAAAGTTACAAGAGCGTGCACTAAGATTTCTTTATAATGATCATAAGAGCTCGTATAACGACTTACTCTTAAAATCAGAAAGATGTACTATGCAAGTCTCGTGTCAAAGAACTCTTTGCATTGAAATTTACAAAAACGATGAATAATCTAAATCCATCATTTATGAAAAGTTTCTTCAAATTCAGATCTTCGCACTATTCCTCCAGAAATCCTTATGACTTACATCATATAAGACCAAATCAAGTAACATTCGGTTCCAACAGTCTTGAGTCCATTGTACCTCAAATATGGAATGGTTTACCAAACAAAATGAAATCCGCAGAAAACTTGAAAAACTTCAAACTTATGATAAAGCAATGGAATGGCCCAGAATGCAAATGTAGTGCCTGCAATAGTTTTACTTTTATTGAACAATAGATTATTTAAACATTTTAATTTCATTCGATTTAGATTAGTTAACTTTGTATATATTGTATATATTGTTAGCTATGTAAATATCGAATTAAAATAAATGAACAACAACAACAACAACAACAACAACAACAACAACAACAACAACAGCTATGTCTTTGGTAAAGGAGATTCCCCCAAACATCGCGTTTGCAGCTTTTGGCCAAAACTCAAAAGCTCTGGTTTGGGGGTGAAGGCAATTTTGAAGTTTCAAGATTAATTTTAACTCTCAAAGCACCAATATTAACAAACAAGGTATCTATCTTCAAGTTAACTATTAAGGATTAGTTTAAAAATTATTTCCGATTCATTCAAGCTAAATTCTTATCGCTACCCCTCATCAAATCTGTTACCTTTTTTCTGGGACACCCGGTAGAAGACGCAAAATTTGGTCGTTTTTATCTTGTTTTTACCACTTTCAAAGAATTAGATTTAGCTTAATCTTCCACTCCAACAACGCTATATCAATTTAATGCTTTGCCATTCCTCCAAGTCCTTAGCCCCTTCGATAAAGTATCTGGCCAATTGTTAGGAGCAAGTTTGTGAAAAAAATGTTTGAAATATTCGGTTTCCTTCCGTAGCTTTTTATTTTGTGAGGAGTTGTAAAACCAGGTGAAAACGATCAATGTGTGAGTTTCCTATTGTTCTGGCTATTTTTTCTCAGCTAAAATCTGTTATTGTTCAAGATCAAGCGCCTATCCCCCCCCCCAGTACACTTTTATTTGATTGCATAATTACACCATTGAACTTTTTTAAGGGAGAAGGGAAATATATATTGTTGTCAGCAAACATCATCTCATCTGTGCTATGAAATGAGGAAATAGTCTGGTATTTCAAATTCTCCGTCATTATGTACAGTGTAATACGCAGGTTGTCACGTACATGAATTGGTATATTGATTTCAATCAGCAAGAAAGGATGACAAAATTCTACTTTATCCCGCTTGTCATGGCTAAAGGTAACTTATTTATCAAATTTCAAGCATTGATTTTGAAAAGTGTTCTTCCTCAAGCTTGGTTCCCACTGGACGTTAACTGGCGTTAATTTGCGCTAAACTAGATGCGATGAATTGCATTTATTTTTAATCCTACTGGGAAAGCCCTCTTCTAAATCAATGCAGGAGCCTTCACGATTGTCAGCACCAGTAAAAATGCATCAATGCCACATTATTTTGGAAATGAAAGTCACATACAAAATTTCTAATTATGAGATTTTATTCGTTCCATCCGCCGTGAAAGTTCTTGCTGTGATTTAAAAGAGGGTCCCATTGGGGTTCAAATAAACGCTATGTTTCGCATCTCATTTAGCGCGAGTTAACGCTACTCAATGTCTGGTGGGAATCAAGCTTCATAAAGCTTGTCAAAGGAAGTTGTTTTGCTAGGTGTCCATAAAGTGTTACCTCATTTTATATGATTACTTATATCAACAATTTTGAAACTTGAATCCAATTCTATGGTGCGAAAATTACGTATTAAGGCTGGTTTCCAGTTTTGTGACTTTGTGAGCCAATTGACTAGTGAATCGATTTTAGTCATGCGAACAGGCAAATTCGGCGGCGAATTTTGACGAATTTTGAACAATAAAAGATTCGGAACTTCCCGCAGGAACTAGATTGCACGCAACAGGCAACAGTAAGCAACAGAGTTGTTCTACTGAGGTGACTGTTACGAAAAGTCTATACATTTTTTGCACAGCTCATTGTTTACACCTGGAAGATGGACTCCAGGTGGGGAGTGGGGGGGGGGGATTTACTTTGTTGCGGATAGGGATGTGCCGCGCAATAAATAAGATCGCAACCCATATTTATACTAAATTATCCTAAATACATCGGGTGAAAACGGGCAATCGAAATCGCTAACAAGGATTTTGTTTCATTGATCTAAACTTAATGTGGAGGAAGAATGACCTGAGGCAGGTCTCATCCAAGACTCTTTTTTATCCCTATTTTGACTAAAAACATGTCCTTCAGGATCTGTTGGTTCATATTGCTAAAGAGACTTATTTATTGGTTTACTGATATTACTAGACTTTCGTCTATGTATTGTGAAATTTGGATGCTTCTAAAAATCTAGATTTAAATAAATATCTTAGTCTATTGTAATAGTCGATGTTCTCAAAAGAAAAGAGAAGTTAAAGTTTTATTTCGTGGATTACTAAAAGTCTCATTTTGAACTTCTAAGTTTTTGCAACTCCACAAAAACATATCAAAAGTGGGCAATTTTCTTATACATACGGTATAAATTAGCGAAAGCTGGTTTTTTTTTAGCTCACTCGATATACATAAACATCAAGTGTTCTACGATTTGGAGTGAACAATTTATAAAACACGCGCCAAAAATTGGGCTCTCTAAAGGCTGATTTCCAGTCAGTGGAATTTTCCGAGCGGGCGGAATTTACACATTCAAAAGTCATTCAACCTTAAATTTCTATTCAATTGCAAAGCGACATTTTCTTTCGTAAACAAAAAAATTTCCGCCCGCTCAGTTTCCAGTCAGTGGAATTTTCCGAGTGGGCGGAAATTCTTTTGTTTAAGACAGAAAATGTCGCTTCGCAATTGAATAGAAATTGAAGGTTGAATGACTTTTGATTGTGTAAAAGTCCGCCCGCTCGGAAAATTCCACTGACTGGAAACTTTAAGCTTGGTTCCATTCGCACTAGGCGTTAATTCGGGCTAACTTGTGCCAGACCGGGCCTGCTAATTTGCGTTTATTTTCAACTCTGATGGTAAACCCTATATCCCACATTAATTTTAAGACTAATTAGCTCTAGTAAAATCGCACTAATTTACGGTGTTGATTTGGAAGTTGAAATTAAAAAAGTTTGCTTCCAACTTTGAGATGTTATTCGCACTAACTGGCTTTAAAGACTTAGATGGTTCGAAGTAAACGCAATTGGCAATGCCTACCGTGTGAATCAGAAAAACGTATGCTGCTTGAAAGGCTACTGTTTCCTGGATACCAAAGCAATACTAAATTTAAGACCTTATTAAATAGCTGACATGTTCAATTTATTTTAGAATTTTTCCTGGCTGTAATCGGTTACTCCGTTCCAATTTTGTGAGGGATTTTCTCCACAAAGTCCCTTCGAAAAACCTCGAAAACGGCCAAAAATGACGATCAAATTTCCCTAATATTTCTGCCTTACAGCTATGACTTGAACACATTTTAGCAAGTATTATCCCTTTGGGAGAATTAAAACATCATGCCCACTAATGTAACCGATTTATTCAAGAGAATTCCGTCCTCCCAAGATGAGAAAATGCGCTAAAAAGTATACAAGTCATTACTGTGAGGCAGGAAAACTGACGAAATTTCAGCATCATTTTTAGCCGCTTTTTGTAAATTTTGAGGCAGCATTCTCGAGAAGATCCCTCATAATTTCAGAACGGAGTGGCCGATTTCAGTCAAGTAAAGTTTAATATCTAATTAAAAATATCAGCTATTAATAAGACGTTTTTCAATATTATTGCGTTGATATTCAGAGAGCAGTATTTTTTCAAACGCCGTGCGTTTTTTTTCTCACCCGGTAGTTTAGCGCAAGTTAATGCGAGTTAACGCCAACGCTTAAAGATTGAAGGATAACAATAGCAGCGTATTTACTACGTCGGAACCTGTCTGCACTAAACTATTTCAGTATTTTTATCCTATACTGAAAAGGTGACATTTCCTGGACACCAGGCATAATAAACTCTCCCTTACATTCTTTGTGCCATGGCATAGGTGGCAAACCTTAAAAATGGATCGTGTAAATGGTTATTGGCAGCAGGGTGTGGACAGGTTGTGGAATAATGGGGTCTTGCCCCCCTCAAGTTTCAAAATTTCCTCATTTTTTCAGAAGAAATCGACTTTAAGACTGCGTATACCTTTTTTGGTTTTGATCTTTATGGTAAGACAAAACGTGGCAACTTGAATAGGACAACGTTTAGTTTTATTGCTGCAAAAAGCTACCTATGTAATCGCATGCACCTTTATTCGAATTTTAGCACGTTTGCCATTAATTGTGGTGTGCAATAATGCGTGAGAATAGGGTAAGTAGAAATTTTGTCGAGCACCTTAGTTCTAATAAAGCATAATTCTGATAACTCATTCAGAGACAAGATCTATGATCTTGCAAACTTTTCACATCGCGAAAGTCCTCAAGATAGAAATGATGTCGCTGCAGAAAGTTTATTTCAAGCAACTCTCCCAGAACAAATTCTCATAATCGTTTACACGATCCTTTTAAAAGATCTGACACTTATTCTTGATGTGTCATTCAGTTCAATACTTGAAATTTGATTTAATTGTTTGATGTAACGGGTGGGCCAATAAAGTATCCCCGAAGACCGAAACATTTCTTAAAACTTGTTTGAAAGCAAGTTTTTTATGAAATTTATACATACACGAAGAACATCATAAAATACACTTATTGAGTAAAATCACTACATTGTCCGCTTTATTTACAGAAAAATGAGGTTCAGAAAAAGATGGTGACCAAAACTACTGAACAAATATCATTAATCAACAATAATCGTAATATTTGATTTATTGATTCTTTTTTGTGCAAATAGGAGTCTTCCTAATCTCAAAGGGACTCTTCAGTTTATCTTCAACAAAAGGGACTCTTCAGTTTATCTTCAAATTTTTAAAAGGATTCGATTTAGCTTTCAGTAGGATACCAAGACATAACCTTGGTAAAAATGCAATTTTTAAAGATGCCATTTCAAGCGACGATTCTCAAGCAACAATGCTCAGTTCCTCTCATTCTGTGGCAGCCCATCTGGTAAAGTAATGATAATTTTTCAGAAAAAGCCGGTCGTAATGGAAACTATACAGTCGTGGCCATAAGTTTAAGACCACCATTTACAGTAAATCCACCCATATTAGAATCTACTTTTTTTGATGGCCATGCTGAATTTGGTTCTTATTTTAAAGGTACTTGGATTAATTTCAGGGTATAAAGGTTCTTGAAGGTTATTATTCGAAGGGTCCCTTGTGTAAACCTTTTTGGAGTCATCATCAAGAGATTGTCAACCCTTTCATTTTTTGTAGCAATGTTACAAAGAGACTAATATCTGATTCTAAGCTTATGAATAGCAGTATGAATAGCAAGCTTATGATGTGAATTTTTTACTTTATTTGACCATAATTTGAGTATTAGCCCTAGAAACTTAAGCTCTGGCCAAACGAGCAAACCTTTTTCTCGAAACAGTCGAGATTTGCTTGCCAAGCAAAGTTTTCCCGTTTGGCTTGCTTAGCAAGCAGAATTTGTTGAGCACTGTTTTTAAAAAGTTCAAAAACTTTTTCTGGTTGTCAAAAGCAAAGCATTTGTCAAGCAATGTTTTGTGACTCAGCCAAACTGACCAACAGCTTGTTTCGCAAGCAATCACAAATGTTTGGCAAGCATTGTTTACTCATTTGGTGTTTATTGCAATTTTTATGTCAAACGAGCTCTTGATTGCATTTGTTTTGGAATAGGCGTTTATTAAAAGAAATGCAGTATATGTAGTTGGTAGTTGGTAGTAGTTGGTAGTGGTTGGTTGGTACAGTAGTTGGTTGTGTGAAGGTTTTGATGTGAAATCAAGTTGATGCTGGATAAGTAAGCAATTTGATATGTGTTTAATCATACTTGCATTGCTGTTGTTGAAAATAAATGCACAGTTTAATCCCGTATTTACCTTTATTGACTTACCGTACTTACTAACCTCAATTTTTATTCACTAGAATCCGGCCCAAGCCATACAGTCTGGAATGATTCACCAAGTGCTCGGTAACATTGGCGTTTATCCTACCTTGCCAAGTGAAATTAGATCCACGTTTCCTGTTTCATCTGGAGTGCAGCACAGGCAAAAGGAACACTCAACTGATGGCACAAAAAACGAGCCTGTCTTTGATATAGCTGGTCAGGTATTGCACTTGTTTTCTTTACGAATATTTTTAATCACGTTAAGCAATATTGCATTGTCACGAAACCAATTTCTATTTCGAATACAGCGTAGTCCTTGTTTTCAAAGCTAGATCTTTGTTAGCCGGCGTCACAGACAATAACGAGGGGGTAGTTATGGTCTGTGTGATGGACTCACTTTTGTTGTCCCAGTTTCACATAGATCTTGTGAAATCTGTTATTCCATCGTTATTCAAATAATGATATTGGCTTTTCTAGCTCTTTGTTTGCTTAATTTATTTATGCTGAAGTCGTTGGGACAACAAAAGTGAGTCCATCGCACAGACCATAACTCCCTCTGGTTATGGTCTGTGACGCAGGCTAGATATTTGTGTTATGACATTATAAAAAGTTGACAAACAAAACGGACAAACACGTTGAAATAATTAAAAGCAGAATTGAAAGAAGAGATAATCATTTGTAACTGATGATGCATGACTGATGTGACGCTTGCCTTGGCATCTGACTTAATTTCATTCACATGTGAGATTTTGACATTTCCGTTCCAGCTCCTTTGGCCCTAGGATTTCCATTTTTTCATTTCGTTTTCATTGTATATGCTTTGCACAGGGTTAAATATACAGTTATGTCTCGTTCAATTCCTACCCTGACCATCCCCCCTGGACATCCCCGGGCATTTGCACAAAAAATATTCCCGGCCCCGGGGTATTTGACAACACTAGGAGCTTTCACATTATACAGTTACTGGGAATATGGCATGTTCTCGGTGCCCGGCCCCCGGGCATTCGCCAAAAAAATTTCCCCGGCCCCCGGGCATTTGCGCAATCAATTTTCGTCGACCCCCGGGCTGCCCGGGGGGGATGGTCAGAGTAGGAATTGAACGAGACATCACAGATACTGATTTCCAAACTGCCCTGTAAAATAACCATCGATTAAACATAACTACTCATCAAAATTTTAAGGTAACCATAAACATCAAAATAAAAGCCATAGATGTAAGAAGTTAAACGAAAAGATTTGTTGCTGCTTTTTTATGGGGCTTTGAATCGATTTAAGGTGGGCGCTGTTTAGCATCAGCACGAAGATTATTCCATAATCGTGCTCCTCTTAAATCAAAGCACCGTTGGCCACTGGAAGTTTTTAGGAGAGGCAGCTTTAGGCGTGTATTAGTATTACAAAGCTCTCTATTATCTGATAACGTTTCGAACAGAACTGTAAGGTAATTAGAAGCTTCCTTGTTTATTGACCTGTACATCATCCTGGCAGTTTCCGTTTCAATAAGTCCTCTGACTTTTAACCATCCTAGATCATCCTTTAGTGGTGGTTGCGAAGACACAAAATGGGCTGTTAGTAGCTGTCGTCAAAGCACCGTGTTTTAATTTCTTTTATATAATTATATATAATAATATATGTAATATATTATAAGAATATGACTTAATGTTTAGCTAAAATCCAGAATTAGATTCTAGGATTTTTTGTAAATTTTTCTTGTTCTGTTTCTGGAGCTATAAGCGAGTTTCTTAAAAATTTTCTAACGACTCGACATGAATGGAGAAAGAGGAAACTTTTCATGTTGATTTGGGGATTTAGAAATTGATTAGTTATATTCTGCAGCAGGAGTATTCGTTCAACAACCGCCGTATTGTAAAATTCTGGAGTAGCTGCAATGACGAGCCAAGCCACGCCGTCGCCCGCACGACAATTCAACGAGAGTCCATGCTTGCTTGACCTCATTGCTCTTCACTGTTTGTCTTTTTAACTCCCTTGATACAGGAACGCAGTACCTACTACCTGCAAGAAAGTAAAAAATCAATTAAATTACAAAAAGAACGACATTTCTTTGTATGATTGAAAGTAATGCTAGCGGGGATGGCTCAACGGTAGCGCGCTTGACTACCAACCTAAGGGTTGGTGGTTCGAGTCTCTGCCCTGTCGAACCTGCTACGTAGAGTGAGGAGAGTCGCCAACTCTCTGTAATTCCAGGCTAAAGGAATCGCGAGGTGTGGTCACATCGAGAGGAAGGACCAGGACATTGCTCGATGAGCTTAGCTTCTCAGTGTCCTAAAAACTACCTTCGGATGCTAGGTAGCAATATAGAAAAAAAAAAGTAATGCTACATTTCTCCCAACATTGAGCAAACGCTTGTGTAGCAAAGTAAACCAATCGATTTCTAGATTCCCAAATCACCATGATAAAGTGGTCTCCTGGTCCATTCACGTCCGATGCTCACACACGGAAGCTGGTAGGATACGGACGTAATAAATATCGCTCATAAGCTTAGTTTATAATTATGTTCTAAAGTCCTAATTTAACGTTATTCTGGCGAAAGTATACTCAGAAAAGTTCTTTTAAGTTAACAGCAAGGAAATAAATACAAAAATCAACGATATAATGGTATGGACACAGTAAATATCGTTCAGAAGGCAGGATGTATCACTCTTGGAATTTAAAAAGACAGTGCCCAAGCCTGGTTAACCAGCATAGCCTCCAAATCTTTGGCATCTTAAAAAAAACATTTCACGGATGGTTAATGCATCTTTCCTTTTATTTTATGGCTTAAAAGGATCTTCAGGTACGTTTCTATAATCCTACATGCAGCAGTTCTGATATCTTGATTATTTTCAGATTTACAGCGTCTTCTTTGCTTGGGCCAGTTTTGAGAATGTGACGTCATCAAAATGCTAAATCGTGAACTAGAAAAGCTACAGATTTCTGCTTACTAAACCTTCATAAACTATGGTTTTCTTGAAGATTGTACCGTTTTTCATATTTTCATTTAGGATCTACGATTATTTTAATTTTTTTCAAAACTTTTCACGAGTTCTTTCAATAGAAAGAAAACCGCTGTAATTCTGAAAATAATCAAGATATCAGAACTACTGCATGTAGGATTATAGAAACGTACCTGAAGATCCTTTCAAGCCATAAAATAAAAGGAAAGATGCATTAACCATCCGTGCAATGTTTTTTAAAGATTTGGAGGCTATGCTTGGTTAACCTTGCTGCAAGAAAGGTATGAAAATCACCTTCAACGCATTGATGGATTCCTCGTCCAATATAAAATCAACGATGCCCTCAAGAAAGCAACGATCTCTATTCAAAATGCTGAGTTATCCAAATCAAAGAGAAAGTCCTTGGTCATCATCACAGTTTTCCTAAGTACCGCAAATATTATGGTGCAAGGCCAAGGTCACGCAATTTGGCATGACATCGAAGCACCAAATCTTTTGAGAATAACAGAGAAAACCATGAAAATTGACGGCAACATTGTGGAATTCGCAGAAGCCCTAAAAATCAAGTTACAGTGGACAAAATTTCTGCAATTGCAGATACCTTTTAGACTACACTGTGTCAAGATAAAGCTAAAAACGATGCCGAGAAAACTGACAATGTCACTGTTGTTCTTCAAGAAAAAGTTTCTAATTCAAATCTGAATACGAAATCAGAAGTCACCGACCATAGATGCGAAGAGGATATGGAATTCTTCGAAAAGTTTAAAATGGAAATAAAATCAATTTTGCACAACCAACAATGTAAGACTGAAGCAATGCAGTTGGAAATAAATAATCTCACACAATCAAATGTAAATCTAAAAACGGAAGTAGTTGCTCTAACCGCAATTGCAAATGAGATGAGAAACGAAATAACTGAAATACAGGAAAATGCCACGAGAAATAAAGAAAAGCAATCTCAAAATATCCAGACCTTATCAAAAAAGATAATCGAAATGAAATCTGCTACATCAAATTTAGAGCAGGAAAATGAAAGAATAAACATAGAACTCCATGCACATATCAAAAAATATAAGGATACAATCCACTGCGAGGAAACTGGGGAGAGATTATCCCAAAAACAAGTAAATGGCCTCCAGGAAGACATTTTCAGTCTAGATGGAAAAATCGAGAAAAGCCTAAAAGAACAAGAGAACTTCAAAACACCCCCCAGTAACGACCCCGCTGAAAATCTTCCCCGCCAAGGTGAAATGATGACCCGCCAAGAAAATTTGTTTCCCCGCCGAAATTTCGCTCTTCCCCGCCGTGATTTTTGTGATCCCAACCTAGAATTTATAATTGGGGGATTTTCCCCGCTGTCTTTTTAATGCCCGGCGGGGTCCTTACTGGGGGGTGTTTCAAAAAGCAAACCCACGACAAAATAAACCATATTAATCAAAAAGTAAAGAACATACGTATTGACAACAACGAGAATAGCTCAAGACCACATGCAACGCCGTCACTCTCGTTACGCAATAACAAAACACACCGCAGAAATGATACAGACCCAGTTGACAATCCTGCTGATTCACACAACGCCGTTGATAATGCTCCACAGGAGGCACTGCCAATTCAGTTGACATTGGAAATAAACAAACTCTTGTGACTCAATTATAAAAAAACATGACATCAAGAAAATTCGACAAAAAAGGGAGAACATAACTACAATCGATCAGAGAGGGTAAAATAGCCCATATCAAAAACTTCTTGATGTACGTTAAAGCTATGCAGCTTAAAATAATCATAATTCACGTTGGAACAAATCACCTCCGAGATGAAACGGCCGATGAGATCTTTCCCCGGGGGGGGGGTACTCCCATTAAGGCCTGACAGGGGGGTCCAGTCAGGGTCAAAGAGGGCCAAAGCTAAAATTTAAAAAAATACCCTCAAATGGTAGTGTGTTTTGACAATGACCCCCAAATGGTAGCATAAGAACCAAAATTATGCCATTTGGTAGCATCCAGTAATAACAATTGTTTGTATGTTGTTGTTGTTGTTGTACATTTTTTCAGTCTCGTTTTGAGAGAAAAAGCGAGAAAGAGACACTTGGCGGGGAAACTGGCATGGCTTCGTGGCATATGGCATGGTTAGGCGCGTTCTTTGCTGTTCTGAACTAAAAAGATCATTCACTATCTAGAAAGGGTAGCAATTACTTAGAATACCCCCAAGTGGTAGTGTTATTTCTCTAGATTGGGCCATTTGGTAGCCATTTGGTAAGACCCTCAAACCGACCGGACCCCCCTGTCAGGCCTTAATGGGAG
>REGM01000279.1:23960-36158 GCA_004194415.1 Aurelia aurita | reverse complement strand
TGGTCATTACTTGCACAAATTAAGACGATTTATCGCAAACTTTGCAAATTTTCCTGGGGAACTCACCTGGCACGCCATGTTCGTTGCATTCTGTAATTTTATTCCACCAAGGCTTTTTTGGGGGCAGGGGCCAGTTTTTCTGCAAAAGAGTTTTTTCGAAAACTATTTTTCGTGCAAAATTCCCGTTATTTCCTTGGCTCTGCTTTGCCTTCTAAATTCACCTTTTTCAGCAAATCTCGGCGCTCCGACACTGCTTTGACGTTGTTGATAGCCTGTCATGTCGCTTCAAATGTTTTCACGACGTTCAAAGGACGCGCCCACGAGATCGGGGCATCATCTGCGCAGCCGTAGTTTGCAGGCGCAGATGCCATTTTGCGCGAAGGCGGGAAGGGAGATCGTTTCCGGTCAGCCTCGTTTTGCATTATTTCTCTTTGTTATCAATTTATAGATAATGATAAATATTATACAATAGAATCAATAAATCAAGTACGTAATGTAGAAAAGGCTGACTTATCAATTTTTCATTTGAATATTCGTAGCTTAAATAAACACGCAGATGAACTAGTAAACCTTTTAAGTAGTCTTAAAACAACGTTTGATTGCGTTTGCCTCACAGAAATAGGTAAAACTAACTTAGATGCATACGCATCACTATTAAATGGTTACACATTCCATAAAATCCCCCCCCCCCCAATGCATAATAACAAAGGAGGAGTTGGCATTTATGTTAAACAAAATATAAAAGTAGAAATATTCAAAGATTTAGAATTAAAGTGTGAAGACCCATGCGAAAATATTTGGCTAAGCTTGAAAAAGGAAAATAATGAAACGTTACTGGGAGTAATCTACAGACACCCAAATGGAAGCACAGCTGACTTTAATGATCAGCTAGAAAAAACTCTTACGAAGGTACAAATGCTGAAACGTGACCAGATAGTCATTACTGGCGACATAAACATCGATCTTATCAAATACAGTCAGCCAGGTATGAGTAAAATAAATGGCTATTTGGACATGATGCTGACAAATGGCTTTCTGCCTGGTAATGTTCTTCCTTCAAGAGTTACTGATCATACTGCTACCCTAATTGACCATGTTTTCATAAATGAACGCAAGCAAAGCAACAAAGTCATTTCAGGTAACCTCTTTGCAGATATATCTGACCACTTTGCTTCTTTCCTCTTAACTTTTAACAACAACAAAAAAGATAGTCTCAAAAAAGAGCCAAAGTACGTATATTTGGAGATAAAAATACCCAGCTTTTTACCCAGAATCTTAATAGTACGAGCATGAAGGCTGTATATTCATCAACTGATGCAAATGAATGCACTGAAGCCTTTAATGCAATCATCAAAAATGCCTACAACAGATCTTTTCCATTCAAGACTGTTTCTAATAAAAGAGCCATGGATAAACCATGGATGTCTACTGCATTGAAAAAGAGCATCATCAAGAAAAATAAGCTCTTTTCAAAATATATGAAAAATAAGAGTACTGAAAATAAAACAAAGTATATTGGATACCGCAATATTCTTACTCGTTGTCTTAGGCATGCCAAAAATTCTTATTATACTGAAATATTTAATAACAAAACCACAAGGATCACAAAGATGTGGAGAGTTTTAGGGAAAATGATCAACCCAAAATCTAACAAGAAAACCAGTGAAATCAAGTGTATCTTCCTCGACAATAAATGTCACGAAAATGATACTGACATTGCCAATGCATTGAATAAACATTTTTGCAGTGTTGGTGATAAAATCGCAGATACGATCGATGCAACCAAAACTGACTTTTCATCGTTTTTGCAGCATCCAAACCCAAATACTTTCTTTCTAAAACAAGTACAAGAACACGAGGTTTTACAAGAAATTCAAAATCTCAAGCTAAACAAATCTCCTGGGCATGATGGCATAAAGCCCTCGATCATAAAAGCCGCATATGAAATCTTAGTGAGACCGCTTACTCATTTATACAATATCTCCCTTAGTTCTGGTGTTGTACCAAATATTTGGAAGATTGCTAAAGTCATACCAATCTCCAAAAAAGGTGAAACCTCCCTACCTGAAAACTACAGGCCAATCTCTTTGCTATCATGCTTTGAAAAAATCTTGGAGAAGCTAATGGCAAAAAGAATCCTGTCCTTCATTAAAAATATAAGATACTTTATGAGCTGCAATTTGGTTTTCGCGAAAACCACTCTACTCTGCATGCACTTTTAGAGCTCACTGATCAAATTTATTCTAACCTCGATGAAAATAAGTTCTGTGTAGGAGTCTTTCTCGATCTCTCGAAAGCATTTGATACGATCGACCATTCTATCCTCCTTTCCAAACTAGATCGTTATGGCTTCAGAGGTGTTGTGAATAAATGGTTCTCAAGTTATCTCGAAAACAGACAGCAATTCACGGTTGCAAATGGTCAAAAGTCTGATTACGGTCAAATAACTAAAGGTGTTCCACAAGGGTCTGTGCTTGGACCAATTCTGTTTACACTGTATGTTAATGACATGGCCATGGCACTAAACCTTAAACCACGCCTATTTGCTGATGATACAAACATCTTTAGTTTCGATTCAGATATAAACAATCTAACGACTTCTATCAATGAAGAATTAAGTAAATTATATGAATGGTTTAATGCAAATAAACTAAAAGTTAATCCGGAGAAAACCAATTATTGTACTTTCGGTCCAAATAGAAATGAGAGAAATGATCATAATTTGAAAATAACTATGGGTGGTGATATAAAAGAAGCTTCGGATATCAAGTACCTTGGACTTAAAATAGATTCTAAACTAACTTGGAGTAAACATATAGAGAAGATTAAAAGTGAAATCGTTAAATTTGCATCTCTGTTTGCAAAGCTTATACATTTTGCACCTAAAGATTGTCTAACCACTCTATTTGATTCTTTAGTATTGTCTAAGATTAACTATGGTTTAGAAATATATGGCTCAGCAGCACATAAGTATCTGAAGGAATTGCAGATATAGCAAAACCGAATACTTAAAATCATGAACTTTAAAAACCATATGTTCTCCACTAACCTACTTCATGAAGACCTAAAGATCCTAAAAATAGCAGACCTCTATGAAACAAACATCCTCAAATTAATGCATTGCGTCCACTATAATAAAGATCAACTGCCTGATGTATTTCAAAATTATTTTATAACAAATCAAGGATTACACAAATATGCCACAAGGCAAGCGATAGATTATAGAATATATAAATCGCGTAAAATCTGGCAGGATAAAACTTTTAGAAACAAGGATGCACGATTATGGAACAATCTGCCCAAATCGATAAAAAACATAACACAAATAAAGCAGTTTACTACAAGCTATAAAGCGTTAAAAATA
Organism: Aurelia aurita; assembly: GCA_004194415.1. NCBI lineage: Eukaryota > Metazoa > Cnidaria > Scyphozoa > Semaeostomeae > Ulmaridae > Aurelia > Aurelia aurita. Next base: position 32,794 of record REGM01000279.1, on the reverse strand, counting down.
GCGAAATACCAACAATCATAAAAGCCTTACATCAGAATTATCATTGTATGAACAATTGATTCCTCATCTATGTACCTCTATTTCAACAATGCTGTAATATTTGATATATACTGATATTTATTTTTATTTTGTACAACATTTTATTTTAACTGCCAAAGCTAGATAAGCTATGCTTTACTTTGGTCGTTTAGGATACAGATCTTTTATATATACCTGTAATAGAATTTAGCCCTGTATTCTATGAAAAAAGTTGAATTGGATTGAATTGAATTGATTCTTTACAGAATCTGATCGACATTTTTGATCGTTTTCAGAATTTTTGAAAGCAAAAATTTTAAGAAACTCGCTTATAGATCAAGAAACAGAAGACAACACAAATTTTTCAAAAAATGCTAGAATCTAATTCTGGATTTTAACTAAAGATTAAGTCATAGATCATAAAAATTGGTCTAGTATAAGTTCCCACATTTGAAAATTTATATCACCCAGAGTACTGGATGGATTGGAAATAATCCAATTCTACTTGATAGCTGATAGATTGAAATATTTTTTTGTAATTTTTCTCATGCTCTCATGAGCACTGAAAATGTAGGTAAATTCGATTTTAATAAAATTTCTCGTTTGCAAAATGCCTGAAGAAGGCCTAAAACATTTGATCAAATTGTAAAGAAACTTGTTGCACGCAACAATACAGAAAGTGCATTTTTTCACGGTTAAGAGATATTGTTAATATATTTATTGCCATGGGATTGAAAATCTTCAGTATTTGTTTGAAAAGATATTTCCTGTAATAGTGGGGGAGCTTATCACGAGAATCGTGCAAATTGTGATACCAGCATGAAAATTGGTAGAGATGGGCAGTTTGATGCGCTGAAAAAGATAGGATGTGGACCCAGGCTGAAAAATACCCCCTTGTGCTATTTTTAGACTGGGGTACTAGATTCCAGGCCTCTAAAAAGGTTATTGTCATAGTTTTACTGCAAGTTGTGATACTATCATGAAAATTGGCAAAGATTGGCAGTTCGATACGCTGAAAAAAGATAGGATGTAGACACAAGCTGAAAAATGCCCCCTTGTGCTATTTTTAGACTGGGGTTCAAGGTTCCAGGTTCCAGGTTCCAGGTTCCAGGCTTCCACAAAGGGTTTTTTGTAATAACTTTACTGCAAATTGTGATACCAACATGAAAATTGGTAGAGATGGGCAGTTTGATACGCTGAAAAAGATAGGATATGGACCCAGGCTGTAAAATGCCCCCTTGTGCTATTTTTAGACTGGGGTACTAGGTTCCAGGTCTCCAAAAAGGTTATATCGTAATAGACAGGTCATTTGCTAGAAAAATTAGGCCTTTTTTCCTGTCAAAGTTTTCTCTTCGGATTCCTTGCCAAGAAGCATGTTGGAACAGATTAAGACTTGGGGCATGTTGAAAATTGCCCAAAATTTCAAAATGGCGGAATTTTTCAAAATGGCGGATTTTTTTAACTGTTTTGGCTATGCTGTAGGGATATAATCTTTTAAGACGAACATTTCTCTGCACGAAAGTGTTCCATTACATCACAGGAATGTTTACGGAGCGTGAGTAATGATAAAAAAAATCAAAATGGTGATTTTAAGATGGTAGAACTCCAAAATATCGATACTTTTTGCGCTTTGTTACATACTAACAAAGTTGCTTTAATCATAAAGATTCCACAAGATAAAAACAGTTAACACGGGTTACAAGTCATCCCTAAAATCATACTAAAATTCATTTCCATGTCTTCAGGTCATTTTATACTCTCCGAAATGTTGATATTAGTTTTTTTAACGTTTATAAACAAAGCGTCATTCACATTCCAACACAGAAGTGGTTTATATAAGTAGCTAAACTTAGACTCCATTGCGCTATTTTAATCGTTATAAGTGCAACTTGAGCTTTTGAAATGTAACCTGCAGTGACATAGCATCTTTAGACTGAGTAGCTTCAGATTTTATACCATGAGGTAGAGATGTGTTTGGTCTGTGAAAAGATTTGACTTGGAGACGAAAGGATACATTCAAGAGGACAATGTAGCTGTAAGTTATCGATTATAATTTTTGTGATATCTTTAGCTTGACTAAGGAGGGTTTAATAGTAAAAGATGTTGAGTCTTTTTCACTTAGTGCAAACTGACAACTTCCCTTGTTGAAGTGTTAAAGCTACCCTTGTATCATGCATGTAAAGTTATTGGTTTGGCTAAAATAAGAAATAGCTGTTATCATAGACCAAGCCCCTTTACCAAAATTGAATTTAATCTACATTTAGAGCATTAAAAACTTAATAACCCACAAGAAACTTTTGGCAACAAAAATTTTCTAAAGTTTAAGAAACCTTAGCCAGCCAGATGTAAGTTTCTTATAAAAAATTGAGTGTTTGTTTTATGTGTCATGAACAACTTTGCTGTGTTGAAATTAAACCATTAACCGCTGATACCGTTATTTCAGCATGACGATAAGGACAAAAAAGCTATCCAATCAGTAGCTTTTGGGACTATTCAGAAGAATGCTACTCTTTGGTCAAAAATCGACAAGCGAGTTTGTATTGAACAACCTTATAAGGCATTTCGTGAGGCATCATTGAGGCTCCCCCAAAGTTTTACTGAGACGTTGTACGCTCATAAAGGATGCACAGTTTCATTCAGAAGTAGGCTGAAGACAAAAGAGCTGCAGTCAACAAAGCTTGAGGAGAGAGATGCCAGTTATGACGATCAAGAAGCACGTAAAAGTGGCAGTGATGAAGAATCATTATTCTCCACCAGTGGGCAGAAGAGAGCGAAAGTTTTACGAGAAAGAGAGCCGAAAAATCTTGTTTGATTGGTAACCAACGTTCGAGTGACGATACACTACCATACAATGACGGAGGACTGGCACGTTGTTTGGAAGAGAAAGCTGCTCTCAAGCTAAAAGCACTAGTAGCCAAGAAGCTGTTAGATGAGCATGATCGCCATTATGAAGCAGCAAAACGAATTGACATCTTACTGAATGGTGCCTCATATGATGTTTTCGCAGCAGATGTCTATTATCATAAGAAATGCTACGCTGCATTTTCTTATTCCTATGATAAGAAGGAGACGTTGACATATAACGCTGAGCAGGAACGTAAAAAAAGTTATGGAGTACTTTGATGAGATGATTAGGCGAAGGGTAATTCAAGATAAACAATCCTTTCTCGTGACTGAGCTGTTGAAAGACTTTACAGAGATCAGTTCTGATTTCGGTCTGAGCGAACCACCTATAAGGCAAACAAAGTATCTAAAGACGCATCTTGAGCAAACCTTTCAAGATGAAATTGCTTTTTCTAAAGTTGGTCAAAAGAAACAAGTCCTGCATTCCAGCTCAGCTGGACCTGTTACCTATGTCGAGGCTACATACATACATACATACATACATACATAAGTTATTTGTTTGAGCAGGTTAAACTACGGCAGCGCTAGCTGATGTGGACCTGCTATCTAGCTACTTTTACAGTTCATTTAAAATTGTCACTTCTAAAATTTACGAAAACGGAATGCAAAATAAAAACGGTTATTTTCTAAAAAAAGGAATCGCGTGAAAGAGTTAATAATAGACGAAATCTTGCAGTTTGAAAAACTGCTGCATGTTTGAAAGTTTGAAAGAAAGAAAAATTGTGAAAGAAAGAAAAAAGAGTGAAAGAAAAATTGCAGTTTGAAAAACTGCTGCATGAAACTGCTGCAGTCTGAAAAGGCTGCATTGAAAGGTCATGGTTTACGAGAAGTTGATCTAACCAAGGCTTTTGCCAGACTTGTAAGACGAAAACTGGCAGATAGACACCCATTTAACTGGCCACCAACAATTGATGAGCTGTGTGAGTCCTTGGAAAAAATTTTCTTCCGCTCGAGTGTATTTTCAATGCAATTGCACTGTCATTGAATGAAAAATGGCCTATCAATGAAAATGGAATTGTCAATGTACCTAAGGGCTTGAATCACAAAATATCGAGTCTTGCTCAGGGATGGGAAGCACTCACATCACATTGCAGATCACCTTTAAATATTGCAATGGGTCTGACCGTTAACATATTAACCGGAAGTAAAGAAACATCAAGACTATTGCACCGTGGTGGTATTGGTATATCTTACAATGATGTCAGGCTGCTTAGCAATACTTGGGCAGAAGCAGTAACGATGGAGCATGCAAATAAGAAACTGACAATGAGTCAATCAGCTTTTCAAAAACTTTGTTCAACAATAACATCTTTGATTGATAGTACCGACTATTGGTATGAGAATATTGACCACAAGCAACTTAATTTAACAATATTCCTAGATCTCAAAAAGGCTTTCGATACCGTTGACCATAAGATTTTGTTAGAAAAATTGAGGAAATATAGTATTCGAGAACTATCCGGAGACTGGTTTCAATCATACCTAGAAAACAGAAGGCAGTACTGTGCTGCCAACGGTTATGAATCAAGGCCCAGGACAGTCACATGTGGTATCCCCCAGGGTTCCTGTCTCGGCCCGCTTCTCTTCATAATATACCTAAATGACTTTGAAAAATGTTTGAAAGTTTCTAAGGCTGGTATGTATGCAGATGATACTCACGTGACCTTAACGTCTATGAATATTGAAGAACTAGTTCAGAAGGCACAAGAGGAGTTGATCAATATTTCTGAATGGATGAGGTTAAATAAATTAAGTGCAAATCCTAAAAAAACAGAGTATATGATAATTGGGCACCCTCGTAGAATTAATAAAGTCGAGGTAAATGAAACATTGAGACTGAATGACTCAGAGATAAAACGAGTAAAAAAAACCAAATCACTAGGAGTCATTGTAGACGAAGGGCTTAACTGGGAAGAACAATTCAAAACTGTCAGAGGAAAAGTACGTGGAGGCCTAACATCTTTAAAAAAGCTGAAAAACATCCTCCCGCAATCTCAGTTAAGCAATNCAGAGGGGGCCCTATGCAAGGTGGATTTAGCACTGATGAAAAGGCTGTTGATACCTTTGTGAAGACCAGTCATTTCATGGCAACTGTTCGAGTCAAACTGAAAGAACGTTTGAATGTTTTGACACAGTCAGTTCACAAAGAAACAACTGCTGGAGCGATCAAGAGGCACGAGACAATGATTGAAAGTCTTGTTTTGCAGCTGGATAAGTATTTTGATCCATTTCTGGAGGGTCCTGCAAGACATTTCAAAACTGGAGCAGAAATCGAGCCATCTGTCGTTGAGGGACTTTTGCATTCATCTGCAGTGGGAGAAGAAATGTATGCTGAGTTTGTTGAAGCAAGACTCAAAGCCAAAGAAAATAGGGTTAGTATATTTGCACCAATAAAGAATCTTAGGATCAAACCAGGTATGGAGCGAGCAAAAAAGGTTCCACAAGCTATAAGCATTCTCAAGGAAGACCGGCAAGCATTTGGAGTACTTGTTGGTAAGGCTACAAGTCCAAGAGAAGCACACTCTTATCCTCTTACTACTGTTCCACTAGCTTTAGCATCACCCGACAGTGATCTCAGGCAAGGCTGCAAAGCTGCAAAGCTGCATTACGAAATTTCCTGATAGACGAATCTACCGCAGAAGTGCAAACACCTTTATCTGAAGCAGCATGGTTAATTGACGGAATGGCTGCAGTTAGGTCAGTCAAGAGTAAGCCGACGTGGGGAGAGTATGCAAAGGCATACTTTAGATTCTGCACGCCTGCAACTGCAGATCAAGCACATTCAATCGCTGTGATATTTGATAATTACACACAGGAGACAACAAAACAACTTACGCAGCGTCGCCGCGGGTATCCTGGTAAGAGAGTGTTCATTACAAGTCAAGAGCAAAGTATGCCACAGCGAAAGGATTGGGACACTTTCCTTCACAACGCAGAGAACAAAACAGAGCTAATACATTTCTTGGTAAATTACGCCAAAGACCACAAAGGCATGTTCAAACTACCACTTCGAATTACAGAAATGAAAAGACGTGGCAAATCTCTGATGGGAACATCACAGAACTTGAGGACAGCAACCACTGTGAAGCTGATACTCGCTTGATCCTAGAGGCAGATAAATTAGATGCACCTGTGATTGTACATGCTACAGACACTGATGTCTTAGTGTTACTGGTTCATGAATTTCCAACACGGGTTTTTAATCAGAAGTGGCAAATGAAGATAGGACATGAAAGATTCGCAAATATTGAGTCAATCTGTGCAAAGATCGGCACAGAAACTTGTGCTATTTTGCCAGCATAGCACAGCATCACTGGTTGCGATACGACATCTTTTCCATTCGGGATTGGAAAACTAAAGCCATGGAAAAAGATGGTCAAATTGAAATGCCATAGCATGCTGAACAACTTCGGTTCCACTCTGGCTTCCGTCGGGTTTTTGTCTCGTGCTAAGGAGTTCTTTCGAACTGTCATGTACGCAGGCAACAAAGACGAATGCTATGTTGACACAAGAATTCGGATGTACGAAAGGCAGAAAGTCAAGTCAAGTTCGGGAATAATTCCAGACGAGAACAGTACAACCCAACTTTTAAAGCGAAGTTGTTTCCAGGCTTACATATGGCATCAATGCACACAACAGATGATTGATTACCTACCATTGAATGAAACTTGGGGATGGAAAGAAGAGGAAGTTGGAATAGTCCGCGTATGGTATACATGTAGCCAGTTTCCACCAAGCACCAACCAGCCTGATACTGATAGCAGTGATGATGAAGGATCAGAAGCCGATAATGGAAGAGAAAGATATTTTGCATTCAACAATGATAACAATGAAGAAGACAGCACAGATGATAGCGACTATGACTTCGATGATGACTCAGATGGAAGTGAAGATGATTTTTATTATCGACAGTTATGAGGGAGTACCGTTATTAAAACTGAGGTATGTCCACCATGCAATAGAGTCCTACAACAAAGTAATCCCCTCCACATTTCAAATCATCATCTTCTGACGGTATGCCTTTTGCCATTACTTTTGTGAAAGTGGATTTCTTTGTTTTGTAGAACCCTATTCTTACTTGTGACACTCCCTTCCTTTTGAAGTTATCAAATAGACTCCGTTTATCATTATCAAACCTTTGTTTAACTTGTAGAAGGCTTGTGACCAAAGTAACTTTGTGCAACAAAGCGCAAAAATTATCGATATTTTGGAGTTCTACCATCTTAAAATCACCATTTTGATTTTTTTTATCATTACTCACGCTCCGTAAACATTCCTGTGATGTAATGGAACACTTTCGTGCAGAGAAATGTTCGTTTTAAAAGATTATATCCCTACAGCATAGCCAAAACAGTTAAAAAATTCCGCCATTTTGAAATTTTGGGCAATTTTCAACATGCCCCAAGTCTTAATCTGTTCCAACATGCTTCTTGGCAAGGAATCCGAAGAGAAAACTTTGACAGGAAAAAAGGCCTAACTTTTCTAGCAAATCACCTGTCTATAATAAGTTTACTGCAAATTGTGATACCAACATGAAAATTGGTAGAGATGGGCAGTTTGATACGCTGAAAAAGATAGGATATGGACCCAGGCTGTAAAATGCCCCTTGTGCTATTTTTAGACTGGGTTACTAGATTCCAGGCCTCTAAAAAGGTTATTGTCATAGTTTTACTGCAAATTGTGATACCATCATGAAAATTGGTGAAGATGGGCAGTTTGATACGCTGAAAAAGATAGGATGTGAAAACAAGTGTGAAAATGCCCCCAAAAGTATTTTTAGACTGGCTTACTTGGCCCCAGACCTCTTGTTGAAATTCGAAATTGATGTTTCACAACTAGTTAATTGCCTAAATGGTTCTACTGCATGCTGCTGTTGAGCGGTGTCACCCGATCTATCCACTATCATCTTAACAAACGATCGGTAAATTTGTTGACCTATACAGTACAAACGATAAATACGTTTTTTTTGTCAATTAGCTATTTCAGGACACTGCTCTCCACACTGACAAAGGTCCGTGCATTCCAGGTTAAATTGTTTGCATTTTCATCTGGCTCCACAGTTACGTTTTTTGCATCCACATTTTACCATTTCGTAGCAAGCCTTAGATGCTTCTGGAAGTAGTGTCGACTTTGGAGAAATCAGGCCCTGTTCTTGGTTCCATCCAAAATCATTTACGTCAGGTATATCCTGCCATCTCTCCAGTGATTGCCCCCATATGATGCTGAAAAATAAGAGAGATAACAAACTAAGATTTATCTTCCTTGATAACTTTCCATAGATAAGTTCTTATGGTCACCTACCCCTGCTATCATATCGGTGTGGAGTTTGTGGTATCTTAAACAACTACTATATACAAGTCTACTGCACAAAATTCAAGAAAATCCCCCAAGGGATCTAGCCAACTCAGTCAAACGTGCAGTTTGTGAAAAATTACTAAAATGGGGAATATGGAGACTAGAAGCTTTACAGAGGAAAGAAGCATATCAGTCGATAGCTCTTGGCCTCTAAGTTTCAAAATTTCAACAACCTAACTCGTATGTTCAACGTGGATTCCACAATCGGGCAGATTAAAAATTACTAAAAGGGGGAATCGGGGAATCGGGGAATATGGAAACTACATAAGCTATGAGAAAAATTCAAACTGCAGCATGGACTTCTCCCCAGAATAAAGTCAATTCTCAAGTTTCATGCTTATATCTTGTATAGGTTAGCCATAGCAGAGCTCGAAAGTTTGGATTTTTCATCATTTTAAGAACATGAAGCTATTCAATTTAGGTCTGCGCGACATGACTTGGTGTCATGTCCTCACGCAGCTTATTTCACAGCGTTAATGGCATCTCTCGTGGGGTATGTCGAACAATGTTGAGGCTATTGAAAACGTCCTTTGTCAATGGCTATTGAAATCGACGCG
>REGM01000279.1:6728-23940 GCA_004194415.1 Aurelia aurita | reverse complement strand
AGTGCAAACGTTACTTTCTCGGATTTACGCTAAGATGTTTTGATAAAGTTAGCTCACATTGATCATAAAATTTCCTTGTCTTGTGCTTGAAATCAGCCCAAATGTCGTTATCATGCACAGTCAATCCCATCTGTTAGGAGTATAGGTTTTCATGGTTTTCAGGGTTTCATCTACTAGCTAAGTTGAGATGGTTTCAGAAAATCTGATTTCAAGGCATTTATTTATATGATTTTTAAACACATTAATAAATCTTTGGTTCGATGTGGCCCCCCTGAAATCGACGAAGCAAGTATCCCAACAGGGTTCGATGAATGCACAATAGGAACGCGTCGATTTCAATAGCCATTGACAAAGGACGTTTTCAATAGCCTCAACATTGTTCGACATACCCCACGAGAGATGCCATTAACGCTGTGAAATAAGCTGCGTGAGGACATGACACCAAGTCATGTCGCGCAGACCTAAATTGAATAGCTTCATGTTCTTAAAATGATGAAAAATCCAAACTTTCGAGCTCTGCTATGGCTAACCTATACAAGATATAAGCATGAAACTTGAGAATTGACTTTATTCTGGGGAGAAGTCCATGCTGCAGTTTGAATTTTTCTCATAGCTTATGTAGTTTCCATATTCCCCGATTCCCCGATTCCCCCTTTTAGTAATTTTTAATCTGCCCGATTGTGGAATCCACGTTGAACATACGAGTTAGGTTGTTGAAATTTTGAAACTTAGAGGCCAAGAGCTATCGACTGATATGCTTCTTTCCTCTGTAAAGCTTCTAGTCTCCATATTCCCCATTTTAGTAATTTTTCACAAACTGCACGTTTGACTGAGTATTCTGGCTAGATCCCTTGGGGGATTTTCTTGAATTTTGTGCAGTAGACTTGTATATAGTAGTTGTTTAAGATACCACAAACTCCATACTGATATCTCTTACCGTTTCCATATTCCCCGATTCCCCGATTCCCCGGTTCCCCGATTCCCCGTTCCCCGGTTCCCCATTCCCTATTTTAGTAATAGCCTGACGGATACATGAAGATCCACAAATGAAATTTCGATCTCGCTAACATGTTTTAGCCATCCTGATACATTACGGATAAAACGAAGATCCACTACCTAAATTTCAGTGTGATGGAAACATAACGGAAACCCCATGAATGGTGTTTCAGTGCAGATGAAACCTAACGGAAACTTGAAAAGCAGGTTTCAGTCGGATTTCAGTGAATAGGAAACGTGCAATTTCGTCCTGTGCTGGGGATTGATGCCTCTGGGCAGCCTTTTGCAAGTAAACATTTCTCATCTGCATGATCATGCTGAAGTATTTGCTTTCTGACGATTTTTGCTGCAGATGACAAACAAATTCCATCCTCTTCGTAGTCCTGTTTACAAGCTTTATAAATGGCAGACCCAATTTATTCCTTTAAAGTAAGTACGACATCTCTTCCTTTTCTACTCTCGTGTAGCTCTGGAATGCGACAGAGAATCTTTTCTTTCAAGCGTGTACTGTTAATGTTCTCAATACAAACATCTGGAGATGCATACTCTTTCAGGCGTTGGGAATATAAAGATTTAATATCATTGAGCTTAAACACCGGAATGGCTTCTGATGATTCATTAGAACTCGTCAAATAATCCACGATCTCTGCAAGAACAATTCCCTCTATGATAGCATTCTCAGATTCTGCTTTCGGTCTGGAACTTTTCAGTTCTCTAAGCCTGTTGTAAAGTGCAGAAAGACAAGTTGTGTGGTAAAGAGCTTCAACTGCTATCGTATCACCCTCACTCAACGTAGCCAAAAGTCTCTCGTCACAAAGCTGACTGGCTGCATCACGAACTTTTCTATCAAGCTCAAACGTTTGTGCTTGGGTGAGGTTTTCAACAGAATCTTCTCTGTCACAAAAAACATTTTGGCTGAAAATTCTTGGCACTGTAACTTGCTCTTGTGCTAGGAGGAGAGGCAGCATCGGAGGCATCACCAACCGATTGTTTTCTTTTCTTTGAAGCTCTTTCGTAGTGATGCTTGTTTTTTTTTTGGTTTTTTTTTCTATATTGCTACCTAGCATCCGAAGGTAGTTTTAGGCACTGAAAAGCTAAGCTTATCGAAGCAGTGTCCTGGTCCTTCCTCTCGATGTGACCACACCTCGCGATCCCTTTAGCCTGGAATTACAGAGAGTTGGCGACTCTCCTCACGCTACGTAGCAGGCTCGACAGGGCGGGGACTCGAACCACCAACCCTCAGGTTGGTAGTCAAGCGCGCTACCATTGAGCCATCCCCGCTTATGCTTGTCGTATTTACTTCTGCATTTCTTGTGGAATTTTGCCTCGTTGTTAAAAAGTTTCTCAGCAAGATCTTCGCAGCTGAGACAGTTGATCCTGGCAGAAATGGTAGCAGATAATTCACCAATGGCCTCAAACTTTTGCAGCTGCTGGACAATGGTAAGGTAACCACTAGCTTTATCTGCTCGAGTGCTATTCGTTGCTGGACAAACAAGTTGTTCTCCCAACTGCTCTTGACAAATAAAACACAAATCAAAATCTTAATTTTGGTTTGCTGATCTTGCGGCACTAACTGTCTGAAAGTCAGTCATTGCATCTATCAAAGTAAACAATTTTCTCAACAAGATCTTCGCTGCTCAGATCGGTAGTTTCAAACACAAACTTTCCTCATGCTATGTAAAATATCATCGATAGTAGAAACCCTTTGTTATGGTGTTAGGTATCCTTGTTGCTAGACATTATCCTTGTTGCTAGACATTATCCTTGTTGCTAGACATTATTCACATTGATAGACAATACAAGTGTGAATGTTTTGAAAATTTGAAAGAAGATAGCCAACATTAAATTTGATACAACAATAGCAAATGTAATGATAGGGCATTACGTAACAACTCAGATTCGAACACGAACAGCATCAATTGGCTTTGTCTCTGCTTTGTCTGCAATGGTTTCATGATAAACCTTCGATCATTTTGTGTTCTATAATGTTATTTTTACTTTTTACTTTACGAAAGGCCTTCACCCAGCCCTGGGCATAGGGTAATAAACCATATGATAAGTGTTTTCTTCGGGCAATTCCGTAAATATTAACCCTCGGCCTCTGTACAAAACCTCGCAATCTCGGTTTTGTACTGACAGTTTCGGGTAAATATTTTCTAGTATTGCCCTCGGAAACAGCTATTATAGGTTTTTTTACAGAATAGATAATAGTCTTGAGATACGAAACATATTTTCTTGAGTCTTCTCACCTTTCGTTCACAGCGAATTCTTGTTTTTGAGTGCAATATTATGAAATAGAAAAAGAGGCCTGGAACCTAGTACCCCAGTCTAAAAATAGCACAAGGGGCATTTTTCAGCTTGTGCCTACATCCTATCTTTTTCAGCGTATCAAACTGCCCAACTTCACCAAGTTTCATGTTGGTATCATGACGTGCATTAAAATTACTACTGGGTGTCCCAAAAAAAAGTATACAGATTTGGTCAACCCTAACGATCAGAATTTAGCATGAAGCAATCCGAAAAAATGTTTAAAACATTACTCGATAGTTAACTTAAACATAGATACCTTGTTTGTTGACATTGGTGCTTTGAGAGTAGAGATATTAATCTTCAAAGGACAAATTTGTCCCCATCTCCAAACCAGAGCTTTGGCGTTTTGGCCTAAGCAAATCCACAATTTGTTTCATTTAAAATGAATGAAATTTACTTCGGAGCTCCCTTGTTGATAAGCGTCACGTAAATTGTATTTTGTGAAACGCATTTGTTGTGCAGTTTTCAATTTTTCTCCTCCTGTTTCAAATTTGTCAAGTCTATTGTTGATTTATTCGCTGTGCTTCAAGAATTTGCTTAGGCCAAAACGCCAAAGCTCTGGTTTGGAGGTGGAGGCAAATTTGTCCTTTGAAGATTAATCTCTCTACTCTCAAAGCACCAATGTCAACAAACAAGGTATCTATGTTCAAGTTAACTATCGAGTAATGTTTTAAAAATAATTTCTGATTGATTCATGCTAAATTCTGATCGTTAGGGTTGACCAAATCTGTATACTTTTTTTTGGGACACCCGGTACAATAACCTTTTTAGAGGCCTGGAACCTAGTACCCCAGTCTAAAAATAGCACAAGGTGGCATTTTTCAGCTTGTGTCTACATCCTATACTTTTCAGCGTATGAAACTGCCCATCTTCACCAATTTTCATGATGGTATCACAATTTGCAGTAAAACTATGACAATAACCTTTTTAGAGGCCTGGAATCTAGTACCCCAGTCTAAAAATAGCACAAGGGGGCATTTTTCAGCCTGGGTCCACATCCTATCTTTTTCAGCGTGTCAAACTGCCCATCTCTACCAATTTTCATGCTGGTATCACATTTTGCACGATTCGCCTATTTTTGTGTGCTAACAGCCGTCACAATAACCCTTGAGAGAGTTGAATGACCTTGCGTATTGTTTTTGTGTGAGAAGATTCCTTACGATTTGGTCAAGTGTTTAAGGCCCTTTTTCATGCATTTCACAGCCAAGAAATTTCGTAGAGTAAAATTTACCTATATTTTCAGTGCTCATAAAAACGTGGGAAAAGTCACAAAAAATACTTCAATCCCTCGGCTATGAAGCAGAATTTGATTAATTCCAATCCATCCAGTACTCTAGGTGGTATGAAGTTTCAAAATTGGGAACTTTTTTCTGGCTCACGCGGTATGCTGGTGTTTGCCAATTTTTATGGTGAGTCAGAAAAAACGTGTGGTGTTTTCTAATTTTTATTGATGCAGTTTACTTCACAAATTCTTTTCTTTAAAATTGATTGCATAGAAGAAAAAGAAGCATGGACATGAAAATTTGTTTGGTCTAAGTCGGGTTTTCCATTCCATATTTACAAGCAATGTTAGTAAAATGGTGTTTCTCAAGATTCCTAAAATAGGCCTTCAGTTAGATTCCTATTGATGCATGTGTGAATTTCTAAACAATGACAAATATGCTGTTTCTGCACCAAGAAATTGAAACAAGGCATGCATTGTGTTAGAGTACAAAAGGACAAACTATTGCTATTTATTTTGTATCCCTTGAGGACTATTAATTTAATTGTAATTGTTAGGAAGCAGAAAGTTCTTATACTAGCAATACTTTTCACCAAAATAACTATATCAAATATCTCATATGAATACGTAAGGAAAACACCGATTTAATAAACTAAATTTCTAAATCTTTCTTCTGCAAAATAAAACTGGAACACAACCGATTTGACTTTTTCTCACCAAATTATCGCTTATTAAATTTCCCACGTTTTTTCTCACTCACTCGGTATATGTAAACAAAGAAGTAAAAGTGCTCGCTTCGCTCGCTCTTCAACATTCCTAGCTCCTGCAGAGAGCTTGTGAGGTAGCCAATGATGATAATCTTTAAATCTTATAGAAAATGTGGCTATATTAGCATCAATTAGCATAGCCTTCATGCAGCCTCTACTGTCACCATTATAATAATAATGATGATAATAGCTGGTCTGCTAATTAACGCCAACAAAGCATCACTGCGGAGGAAGAAGCGGAAAACTCTTTAGGTCTCACGTATTAGTCTCTAACTTGTGCTTTGCCTTGCCAATTATTTAGTGTCAATTTATTCACCAAGAGGATGTGCACCAACAGTTATCTTATTTCATCTACATTCTTTGACCCTCACATTCCTTGTTATACTTTGAGAGGACAATGTACTATCCCTACTACATATATTTATACTCCAATTCTCCATGGACTTAATTCTTGAATGGTATAGAAGAATGTAAACATGTTCAAACAATAAGTTCATAAAAAATAAGAAATTGAGAATTTTCCCAAGAATTCTTCAGAATTCTTAGACAGGAAAACATTTTAATATGCATTAGGCCTGCACTGTAGAGTTCATGTAGCTTGTTTTACTCTAGCCTCCTTGTACTTCCTCTATTGAACATATCTTGCATGCTACTCTTACTGTGCTGTACTCTTTTTTATTCCACACATCAATTGATGTTCCTCAACAAGTCCTGTTTTGTTTTTACTTTCCTAACCTCCTCTGTTCACAGCTCTTGTCTCCATAGATATCAAGTGCTCATGACAAGCACCTTGCTTCATTTACAATTTCACTGTCCTGTCAATACTCTCTTAACGTTAAACAATTATGCTGCTTGGAGCTGCTCTTCACTTTTGAACTTTCTGAAACTCCCCACTTACAAATATCCACCAGTATCAGCATTCATCATCCTCGTCAGTTGTTCTCTGATTTGGTACTTGTTACATTTTTCCTATCTACTTTATATTCGTCAATTTTTTGTTCTTTCTCTAAGCTCTTTATTCTTTTTGGAAAAAAGTGATCTTTGCCCTGAACGCGGCATATTAATTAAATTGATATGAAAATACTATACCTTTCTCCATGCAAGAAATGAAGACATAGAGCCTCTGCATATATTGTTGATGTGCTCTAAGATGCTTGAGTACTGTTGAAACTTCAACAAGTCCTTCTCTTTTCAGCCCAATGATAGCAGAGCATGGTCAAAGGTGGAAGGCTATTGCTCTTCAAACAATGAGTTATAGAAAAAAAAATGTCATGAGCAATACGATTACCTATTATTCTGTCAAAATGTGAGGAAGCAATACAGCCCCCAGCTCCCTGTCTCCGCCATCCATGAACCCCCCCCCCTTATAAATCTCCCTGTGAAATTATACAAACATAAATAAACCTCCCTCTGTAACTACACGAGTTTTGTAGCTAAAATATATTAGATTAATTAAAATTATAATTATATTTAAAACTATAGAAATATATATTTAAATCGGTGCTAAAAGTTACATTTCAAAACAAAACTTGTGAAAAAGCCCGATTTTTTTTTGAAACTGGAAACCTAAACTGAGGAACAACTCAAGTTAAATTTAAAGTTCAAGTTCATTTCATTTTAAAATTCTCAACATACAAATTATAACAACAACTATAAGGCTAACATAATTGAAAAAAAAAGTTAACATAATTGGAAAAAAAACTGAGAACATTTGTATGTAGGGAATTTCTTAAAGGGGGAGCTCTCTTAGTTAAAATTAAAATGCGAGTATTTTTATAAGAAGGGCAGGTCCTGGGTTGGTAGCCAGTTTCATAAATCTTAGGCCATTTTTGCAAACCAAAAGTTTCTTATGAGTTTCAGTAATTTAGTGCTTCAGATTTCTATATAATTTACTGTTGTTAAAAGGGCTTCAAAAGTACCTAATAAATCTCAAAACAAGTACTAACAGAGATGGCTCTCAAAATATGTTCAAACCATTTGCGAATACTGTACCATGGTAAAGCATTTTGCATGACTGGGAAAATGGAAGCTGCAGAAGTTTTAGCTTTGTAATCTTAGGCTATGTAATCCAGGTAGCATGGTTTCTTAATTTTTGACAAACTAAGCTTAGTTTCTTAAGCGGTTTCATGAAAAAATTTGTGTCTATGACAAATAGCTCTTTTAGCACACATTTTAAGTTTAGCCTGAGTGGGATTAACCCCTTCAGGGGGTATGGTACAAATGTGCCTCTGAGAATCCAGAAGAGAGGAATGACCCATAACGAGGGCAACATTTTGAAAATATAGCCCCATAACCAGGGCTAAAATTTTCCATAAGAATTGTGACAGTAATATATTATATGTACCATTTGTTGAGCTAAACTCCTTTTCACGAAAGTTGTTTTAATTATAATCGCTAATAATAGCAATAAATGGTTACGTTTACCCATAACTACTGAGGCAAATCTTCGTATAGCAGCCCCATAACCCAGGCAAAATATAGCAAACAAACCCATAACTCATGCAGGCACATGTATACCAAACCCTCTACGGGAGTTACCTCCCTTGACCAACCCCCTCCCTAAATCTCCCTCTCTAAATCTCCCTTCTTTTAAATTCTATATAATCATATAAGCCAAATTCTATATAATTATATAAGCTAGCTTAACCTACAAATCCCTGAGATTTCTCTAATCTACTGAAAATTATTCTTTTCATCGACAATGAATTCATCCAACCTTCAATCCTTCACAACAATTGTGACACTGCATCCCCTTCCCCCTCAGTCAATGTTGTTTGGTGTGATTATAGTGTGACTGGATAAGAATTTTTGTTGGAAACATTGCTTAGAGAAACAACATTTACTTAGGGGGGGGAGGGGGTGTTACAGGGGCAAGAAAAAATGATTTTTCTGCAGCAGAGACAAGGGAGTACTAAGATGTTGGTATTTTATTTGTTGGTCTCAATTTTTTTTGTGAAAGATTGTTGCTTTGAAACTGTTTCCATTTATTTATCACTGTTTTTAAGTGGCGCATTCAAAGCGCATACATAGTCCAAATAAGTAGTGTAGCACTCTGGAACACCACTCTTGCTCCCATCAAGCCTATTTTGGCGTGGGCCTAACTAAAGCGAGTGGTCAGCCTCTTGATTCTTGTCAGTGCTCGTTCCTTTTTTGGCTGTTTTACAGTTCAAAAATAGTATTTCTCATTTTGTCCGAAGTTCTCTCGGCTTTCTTCTTGTTTTTGATGGGTAGAGATCCAGCATCCAGCCGCCATCGTCGAGTGTGGTTTTGAACAATTATATTTGTGCTGAATCGGTGGGGTTGGATATATGCTTCATGTATGCAATATGGAAAAAGAAGTGCTTCACTCCTTATTTATATATATATATATATTTAGATACTCAAGAAAACACATTCGGTTGAACGCTTCGGCTTAAGCCTTCATCAGTAATGACTTCTCAAAACCAAACGGAGTTACATACCGTGTGTCCCAACAAGTATAAGCGTTTGCACAGCTTCTACGGAGGAGCCTTATTTTCGAAAATTGTTATTCAACCTTTATGATGTAGATGAGATCTTAACTTGGAATTTGCGACCTCGCATGACCAAATCAGATTTGTATTTGTAGAGTAGAGATCACTTAAACAGGCAAAATTTCTGAGGCAGCCTAAGACAGATGGTTACTGAATTATGCTACTACTATCTATGTGTTATTTGAAAAAGTTTTGGGGCAGCTCAACAAAAAAACACTGTTTTCTGTTCGAAATGTATAAACGAAACTAGCGTAGTTCTTTACCTTTTATTCCATATAAGTGAAGCTTCTGCTCTCTTTGATCAGTTTAGACAGGTACTATTCCCAAAATGTTGACGATAGACCTTGCTTTACACGAGAACTGTAGGACTATGCCTGTTTAGGAACGGATCCGTTCCTGTTTGGTTGCGCTGCAAAAGCACATCCAGTTGGATCCTTACCTCTTTCTGTCATGTAAATGGCGTCTGCATCGAATAGACGTAGAAGCTCAGTTCTTCTAAGACTTGGATCTCGTTTACGAGAAACAGAATTGATCCCATACTGGATCGATCTCGTGCGCCGTTCCAAATAAGCACTGATAACAAGTCGATCCCAAGAGATTCTGCGTAAAAGCAACATCAATCTGTACCAGTTTTTTATCAAGAACATGTTACAATGCCTGCCAAAAGTCTTGGAACACCTCAGCTAATTTTGCCTTGTTTTGCGATTTCCCAATCTCCCCCTCACAACAATGTTGTTCTGTGACGATAAAATGAGGATGACAGGACGATTCGCGACTCTGATGGAATGCTAGGACAATAACCTTGCAAATCAACAATGTTTGAAGGGGGGGAGGGGGTACCTCAACTAATCTATACGGATCGAAATGTGGAAAAGTGTGTCATTATCAAGAAATGGTCTAAGTGTTCCAAGGACTTTTCGCAGGCATTGTCTGAATTTTATTTTAATAACGGCGACTTACAAGATAACAACTTCATGCATCCTAGAGTTTTCGATGGTGCTGATTTCATCGGTGATAACTAGAAGTCTATATTCCATACTTGTGACGTCATTATTGACAATTTTATAAATTTTCATTGATTTTAGTGTGAAACTAAACTTAGGATCCTACCAAATTATCACTGTATCCAGCTATTTAGACCTGAATAGGATGAGAATGGTAGATTATTAGTTTACGGGTCCTTCTACGAAAAGAAAAATCAACTTTACATCTTTGCATGGTCAAACTGTGGGTGAATGTATCATGCATAGAAACGAGGCTGTCATTCAATATGTTGCTTTATGGTGATCCGGCGTTATTTCCATCGACTCCTCTGCTAGCACTAGTGGTTATGATCATGAAGAAATGCTCTACCGGGTGAGTTAGGAAAAACAATACCCGTTTGAAAGACCACTGCTCCCTGGATATCGAGGCAATAATATTGGTAAATATATTGTTTAATAGTGGACATGTTCAAATAAACTCTAAAATTTACCTGACTGAAATCGGCCACTCCGTTCTAAACTTAAGAGCGATTTTCTGGAGAAAGCCCCTTCAAGAAACCTTCAAAACAGGCGTAAAATCACGAGCAAATTTTCCAAATATTTCTGCCTTACAGCAATGACTTGCACATGATTTCGCACGTGCTATCCTCTTGGGAGGATACAATCTCCGAGAATATGGTTGTTATGTTCCCAGGGATGGCACTTTCATCCCCCCAAAGGGATAAAGCGTGCTAAAGCATGTACAGGTCATTGCTATTAAGGCAGAAATATGACGAAAATTCGGTCGTGATTTTATGCCGTTTTTCAAGGTTTTTTGGAGGGGCTTTCTTGAGAAAATCCCTCATAATTTCAGAACAGAGTGGCCGATTTCAGTCAGGTAAAATGTAGAATTTATTTGAACATGTCCACTATTAAACAATATATTTACCAATATTATTGCCTCGATATCCAGGGAGCAGTGGTCTTTCAAACGGGGATTGTTTTTTCTGACTCACCCGGTAGTATAGCTAAGAGCTACTGACGTATTATTTTGCAATAGCATCATTTAAATTTTTGGCAGACACAGATCACAATCACCTAAATGTGACCCTTTTAAACATGGCAAGATATACTGTTCTGTCCTTCAGAGATATCAACAATAAAGTTGATCCATAAAGGTCAAAATATATTTCTGTTTATGTTACAAGCTGATCATTCTCATTCCTTTGCTTGCAATTTCCAGTCAATTCTCAACAACAAGCCAATTTACATGTTCATCTTATCGTGTCTAACCCCTTTCAATTTACGCGGGTAAAACAATGCAGTCTGACAATAGGCGACGCTATGTCGACAAGTCAAAACAATGACTATAGAATCTACACACTGCTCGGTAGGAAATTGTGTTTGATTTCGACCGTATACAGCACAATTTACAATTTACAGTTTACAATCGTTCAAAAACATGCCAAAATGTTGAGCAAGCTAGACTTAACTTACTTGAGAGGTGTACCATACTGAGTTAAACTAATGTTATTACTCTCGGGTGGACTGGACCAAGTATTATGGAGAGAATCAAGAAAGGCTCACAGTTTACAATATTTTAAAAAATGAATTTAAACTATATCAAATTGTATTCTGAATTTATCGTAAACTGTGTAGATCGTTGAAATTCTCCTCAAAGTTGAAAGAAACCAATCTAAGTTGTCGTACATTCGGAAAAGATCAATGATGTACACCAACTCGGAACAAAATAAGTTATGTTTCTTCCTATATTACGCAGAAAATTGGGAATTAGATTATTGTAAACTGTCGATATTACGGTGTGATCTCATTCGTGTAATGAGAAGTGCTCTTTCGCCTGCGGAGCAGTCAGTTCACACGCAGCTTGGTGCTGCATGCTAGCTTGCGTGACTAATAAAAGTGTTCATACTTTCTGTACAAAAGGTTTCCTTAACCCGCAGCATTTAAAAATCTGAAGATTCCTGATAAACATGTATTTCCCAGTTTTGCAACGAGTTTCTCCTGTTTTTGTCGTGCTTGTGCAACTCCAAAGTGCATTCTGCCACGCTGCATAGAAGTCACTTACAATATGTTCAATTGCCAATTATGAATGTCATCAACATAAAATACGGCTTTTTCATGATCACCAATGAAATCAGCACCATCGAAAACCCTAAGGTGCATGAAGTTTGTTTCCGTGTACGTCGCCATTATCAAAATAAAATTCAGACAATGCCTGCCAAAAGTCTTGGAACACCTCAGCTAATTTTGCCTTGTTTTGCGATTTCCCCATCTCCCCCTTAGAACAACAATGTTGTTCTGTGACGATAAAATTAGGATGACAGGACAATTCGCGACTCTGATGGAATGCTAGGACAATAACCTTGCAAATCAACATTGTTTGGAGGGGGGAGGGGGTGCCCCAACTAATCTCTACGGAAGAATTGCGGAAAAGTGTGTCATTATCAAGAAATGGCCTAAGTGTTCCAAGGACTTTTGGCAGGCATTGTAGGTCCATCCCATGTAAACGGGTTCTAAGTTAGTGATATGAAATTTATGTAAAACTCCTTTCGCTGTTTTTCCTACTGTGGCATCTTTTTTGAACGATGGTTGATTATCTCTTTTAGCAAGTAAACATTAGCACGGTGATTGCCGACCGACTGCAGGCCCAAACATCACTTGCTTCAAACCCGTTTAATATTGAAGCCATTGCAAAGTTAAGAGACTGCGACGACAAGATAAAGAAGTGGAGCAAATCAGGCTTGAAACCGGCCCAGTTTACTGGCGAGAAAACGAAGAATATTCTGACTAGAGAAGAATTAGAAGGTGGTTACAGTTCCTGGGTAAGAAAGGTGAGTTCATTACTAAGTATAGTTTTGTGCAGTTTTGTCTTGCGTATTCATTTTTACCTTTGATTTACGTATCTGGTGACCATAATATAATTAACGATCTACATCATATGTATAGCCCCTAAAATCGAACGATATTGAGACATATTTTGTATCAACGTTCAATTGAAAGGCTTGGGTATCTTGTGAGATGTTGTATGGTTACTTTAAGCTATGAATACCTTCCAAAGAGCAGATTCAGATGCAATTTCTAATCCTACATTTCTCCTTTTTACTTAAGTATTCGCCATTCTTTTCAAGTAAACATTTTGTGAAGGTCTAAACATCGAGATTTGAAGTCGTCTGGGAATCTATTGTTTGCAAAAAGACTGATCTCTGCTCCTTTTTCAATTTCATGTTCCCAAGCCAATTTGGAATTGAGCTATTTTGTCATATTCCAAATATGGACAAGAAAAGGTGATAATACTTCGACTTTTGCTGCAAAATAAAGGAATTACCATAATGTCGAATCTAGTTTTTCAGAGTGTATTCTCATAGCGAAAACTGACCAAGCAACATCTCAAAAGAAAACTACGCCCTCCAACTAAATGGTGATAGATTTCTGTTTATAACTTTTGTTTCCAAGAAGCTAGGTGCGATATAGCTTTGGAAGTTTTTTGTTGGGTCATCTGTTGTTTGCCAGTCAGTCACATCTTTTGTCAATAAATATAAAACTGGATTCACTGAAGATCAGAAGAAACTGAAAGAGTTATTTTCAAATTATATCACTTCACACAGGTACTTGCTTTAGGGCATTTCTAAAAACAGAATAGAGTTGACTTATTGCAGTAAAGCTTTTCCATTTTTTTCATTTCATTTTAAAATATGTATACAGGTTATCAAGTTTCATAGTATATGTTTTTCAAACTGACCTGTTGAAATTTGACAAAAAGTAAAGAAAATCACTAAACTATGAACAAAAGCAGTTAAAATTTCTAGTTTACAATATAATACAAAGTCTATGAACATGAACGTACAAATTAAATTAAAGTTACACCACCGTCTATACTTGTTGTTTGAAGATTCTCAGGGAAGGTGCCAATTTAGTCTCTCTTTCTAGACTGTTCCAAAGTTTCACCCGCCGTGATAAGAGAAAGCCTTTTGGCCATTGATCGTTCTTAATAACGGTATCCTTAGATCAATTGTTGAAGATCGCAGAAACCGGTCCTCTCATCCTAACATTTTATGAATAATTTTCTCGAGTAGTCGGGGGCAAGCGAATTCAATTATTTGTGAGTTGGTATGGCTGTCTCTTTTCTTATAAGATTATTGGTAGTTGGCCAGCCAAGATTCCGTATTAGCGGAGCAGCAGAAGCATCGTATAGGCTGTTTGTTACTATCCTTGCTGCTCTATTTTGGATTGTATGCAAGACGTTGATTTTCGATTCACTGCAGCTACCCTATACGGAGCAACAGTAACTCAAATGGGGCTCAAAAATTCCTCTATACATTTTGTTAAGCATGTCAGGTGGAAGATATCTCTTAGAATACTTGATAAGCCCTTAGGCAGAGGACCCAGGAGATCCAAAGCTAAGTCTCTCCATGGTTTCAATGGCATTGTGGTACTTTTCACCAATGGTTGGGTAGCAGAAGGTGTATTTGCCTGACACCCATGACATCTTCTGCAAAATCTTTCAACATCATTGTTCATCCCTGGCCACCAAACTTGTGTTCTAAGTGTGTCCTTTGTCTTGACAACTATCTGGTGACCCTCATGAGCTAATTGAATAACACTTTCTCTTAATATCGTTGGCACAATGATACGAACACCCCTCATAACTAGGTTTCCTATCAATGTTATCTCATTTTTTATAAGACTATATTCCCTAGGAACATCATTTCAATTTCCAGATCTCCAACAGCGACGCACAACAGACAAATCATGATCAGCTGCTGACTATCTCTCAATTTCCCTAGTGTCCATTGCCTGTGGTGTTGCAATCACTGCTACAGCTCTTATGTACTCTTCTGTCTTTTCTCCTTCATGTGACAAAGCAGGAATTTTGTTGAACCTACTTAGGCAATCAGCTATATTCTGTGTGGAGGACACATGATGACCTTGAATTTGAAGGGCATTAAACGCAATACCCATCTTTTAATTCTTGCTGAAGATTGATTTGATTTGATTTTATCTTTTTTACCCATGGTAGCCCCTCAATAAGAATAATTGATTTACAGGGGGCCATCTCAAAACTTACAATAACTACTAATTTACAATAAATACGAAATTCGCTATAAAACTTGAACTAATTACAATTTGTCATAAATAAACGAAAGAAAAACGAAAAGAATTGTGGAATGATTCATATTTGCACCTTCTTTTTAAAAGATCTTATGGTTGAAGAATTTCTGACTTCAGTGCCAAGATTGTTCCAAAGTTTGGCGCCTCGGTATGCGAAGCATTTCTGCCCCCCTGCCGATTTTAATAATGGCAACCTGAGATCTTCAGCGTTTCTGAGAGAACGAAGGGTAGAGTTGTTGACTCTCGTGAACATGTCTTTCATATAAGAAGGTACGTCCCCATTAAGGGATTTGAAGACCATTTTCTGAGCTTCAAAATCAATAAGCTCCCTGACAGTGGGCCATTTAAGAGCTCGAATAACTGGTAAAGCAGTCGCATCAAATGGACTATTGGTGACGAGTTTTGCGGCCCGATTTTGAAGTTTCTGCAATTTTTCAATGGCAGTCACCCCAGCATTTCCCCAGACAGGACAGCAATATCTAAAGTAAGGCTCCACTAAACTCTTATACATTGTTTTGACAGTTGAAATCGGAAGGTACTGCTTGGCATACCGAAGTACACCAATACCTCTAGAGATCTTATTAGTTGTTAGGGCCAATTGAGATGTCCATTTAAGTTGATGATCAACCTGAACACCAAGGTATTTGACCTCTTTTACCAACTTGATATCCTCTGAACCAATCTTAAAGTTTGGTTTAATCGAATCGACTGAGTCAATTTTTCGCAGCTTACCATTACTCCCTATGATCATTGCTTCAGTCTTAGCTACGTTTAAAGACAACTTATTTCCTTCAAGCCATCCTTTCAAAGCTTCTAAGTCAGCATTAACTGCCTGATTAATGTCCGATACAGATTCAGAGGCATAAAGGCTTTGATTTTACACTGTAAATGGCCTCTAATGCTTTGCAATCTGTTCACGGGCAATAATGCACCGTATTTGCATGTTAGAAATGAAAGTTTACGTTGTGTTGTCTCTTCGGCATGGCGAATCGAATTGAATTGCGCCTGCGGCGCCCACGCCTCGGGTATCCTACGCAGCGATGTCCTCGTTTCAAACGTACACTGAAAAACTAACTGGGTAAGAAACAGGGGGACTTTCTCTAAGTGAGGTTTTCGTCTACACCGCGACCAATTTCATTTGACAAGCCATCAATAAACAAAAGAACGATCAACAAAGGCTTTAGCTAGATTTATTACATCGTCGTATGGCCACTTTTTAGCACGGGGGTCAACCAACTAGCCTCTATTTACATTGCTCAGTTCTGTGGCTAGGTTGCTTCTAAACAATACAATAACAAATAGTTTCATATTTCTGAAAAATGACACATTCAGGCTTAAAATCATGATTCAACTTCCGTTGTTAAGTTTCGTCTTTCTCGGTTGTTTTGGTTTAAAGTATAAACAGCAGATTAATTTATATTCTTATCAAATAGATACCAGGGTCATTTTGAGAAATATTTTGAGAAACTTTATCTCTCGAAAAATATAATTACCAGATCACTGATCACCAGAGAAACTTCAATGTTCAAGTTGGCCTCCTGTACGTATTTTTTACCAATTATTTGGTCATTTTTCTGATAAAAACAAACGCATACTCATTTTTTGTATAAGAAACTTGGCTCTGATTTTAGTAGTAGGGTTTCTTAATTTTCTGGAAGAGGCTATATTGTCCTACAGTTTCTTATATTTAAGCGGTTTCTTATAAAAAAAATGAGCGTAGGCCTAACGAGCAAGCAGCCGGCTTGTTACTGCTTGATCCACACCACGCCACGCACAAAGGTTTGTTCTGAGCAGGGAGATTAAGTACTTAATCTCCCTGGTTCTGAGCACGAGAAAAGATAAGAATTTATTTACCTTGGTCCACTCTCAGAATCCGTAGCAGAAATATCGGTCATTTGAAATTCATCTGTTTGTCTCGTGCCATGCCGTTACGTTTTTAAAAATTCCCGCTGAACCCCTTTGAAGAAAGCGCCCTCGCATTCCTTCGCAAGAGCCTTAGTTTCAGAGTTGTGACGTTTGGCATGCCAGATTCCAAATATGGTAACTGAAATTGGTCGCGGTGTAGACGAAAACCTCACTTAGAGAAAGTAGTTTCTTACCCAGTTAGTTTTTCAGTGGACGTTTGAAACGAGGACATCGCTGCGTAGGATACGCGAGGCGTGGGCGCAATTCAATTCGATTTAGCAATCACCAATGGCGGACTTCTCGTGGTTAGGCCATGCCGAAGAGACAACAAAACGAGGGAAAACAACATTACCAAGGTAATAAACTTTCATTTCTAACATACAAATACGGTGCATTATTGCCCGTGGT
>REGM01000278.1:362556-374007 GCA_004194415.1 Aurelia aurita | reverse complement strand
TTTTTTTTTTTTTATATGCCATTAAAAATTTACAAAAACATATTACGGATTACTCTACCTACAAACTACATTGCAATACTACAAGGACGATACCATGAGGAGCAAAAGACTATGACTACCTCACGGCATTACATGCAAAATTATTAAACTACATACAATTACACATTTATACTACGACACACGATTAAAACTAATAAATACTGAACTAGAGTCTGTCTAACATTAGATGTCAGGCCAGGGCTGCGATAAATCATACAAATAATGTCGAGAGCAAAACTCTCTGTTGTTAATGCTGTTTGTCGTTTTGCCTTGGATTTGACATCTAATGTGAGACAGAATTTACAAGCAAACGAAGACAAACATTTACAATAAGGGACTTGGTGGTTGCGTTGAAATGATCTTAATCAAGTCGACCAGTTTTGTAGATGAAACGAAGAGTTATTTCGAGTATGTTTCTATTTAGGTCATTTGAAAAGTCTTGATCACCATACAATAAAAGTTGCGTTAGAACATCATTTGAAAGATTGGTGATTTGTACAAATGGTCGTAATAATTCAGCTACTCCAGCGAGAAGATCTCGTCGTTGAACATCAAAAGAAGGGCATAGCAACAAAAAGTGCTCAGTATCCTCAATGCCATCGCTCGTTGGGCACATAGGGTTTATGGTATCCCTAAAATTATGCTTGAATTTGTGAAAGTTCAACTTGCTGAGACCAACCCTAAGTTGAGTAAGATAGGATAATCCTATTGGATCATGAATTCCAAAGACAGATTTTGCAGGTGGGCGGATTATTGATGAAAGCCTTTTTTTAAAGACGGCAACAGAAGGTGCAAGTCTTAATTCTGGTTCAAATTTGTTCCATTCGGATAAACAGTGAGGATAGAAACTAGACTTGAATTTTTCTGTTCTTGCCCTTATTTGCCCGGTGGCATCCTGATTGCGAAGTGAGTACTGCGATTGATGAAGTAGTGGGATTGGATCCAATGTATACTCAGGGCTTAGATTATTTATAAACTTGTAAAACAAGGTAAGCCGTCGACTCATTCTTCGAGAACTTAGGGACTCCCAGCCAAGCTCTGCGTACAGCTTCTCTCGAGATGTTCCTCTCCATGTTCCTGTTACAGCTAATGCAGCAGAGTACTGAACAGACTCTAACTTTTCCATTAAACTTGGTAAGATGATATTTTGACTGAATTCACATATTTTAGACTGACACTTTATAACTGTCACAACAGAAGACATACGTTTTTACCATCATTAACAGAGCGAAATCTGTTTAGATTATCTTCAAGAGAGCTAAGTTCGCTATCACTCGGATACTCTGATAGTAAGTGATTTTCGATCTCGATCTCTGCGCATTGAGATTTTCATTCCGTTTCGTATCTCTTTCAGACGTTTTGGTCAATTGTATATTAGTTTGTAAGCTTGCTAGACTTTTAGTTGTGTCATGGCCACGTTTGGAAGTGGAGGTTTGAAACGTATCCGTTTATTCGTCGAAAAGGGAAATGGTTTTGAAGAGAACTCTTAGCCTTTGGGGGGGCCATGGCCCCCTGGCCCCCCCCCTCTGGATCTGCGCCTGGTTTGTTGAGATAAAAGTTGAGTTCTAAACTTGTGTTATCTCTCGGCTATCCTGTCACAGTTTCTGCTTGGTGGAAATAAGAGTTTTAGTAACACTCAAGGAAAGCTTGTTGCCTTGTAGCTAAGTATCCAAGTTCCTAAGATCGCTGTTTCAGCCGAGTCAAATCGTAAGATTGGTGGCATAGACTGGCATCATCAGCATACATGGACACAGTGCAATCTTAGACAGCCTGGAGGATGAAAGCTATGCTCTATAAACAACAAAAGAAAAAATAGCACCAACAGCTGTACTCAACTTAAGCAAGTGTGGCTGCAGTAAGTCAAATTTCCAAACCAATAGCCCAGTCCTGTTTGCACAGACCTTTGCACATGTGCCGATATCTGTGAGAAAACAGACTTTGGGAGAAACAATGCAACTTTCGCTTTTGTTGCTCGGTCTGGGGTTGCTGTGGCAATACTAAGCTGCAAATATTGCAAAAATTACAAAATCGAGCCGCAAGAATTGTCACAAGTAGTGCTGATGATGCATCAGCCGCTAACTTGATCCAAGGTCTTTCCCGGTCTTTCCTTGCCAACAATTGCCGACATAATCATAGCTGAAACATCGACGATGGTCTATAAGTCAATTAATGGTCTTGCACCTGAATATTTGTCTGAAATGTTCACAAAATGTTCGGAAAGTAGCCACATGAACTTAAGAAATACTGAGTTTGATCTTCGTTTCCCAATGATGAGAACTAAGAATGGGAAAAAGTCCTTCTCGTATCGTGGGGCCAGACTCTGGAACCAGCTGAGCTCCGATGCTAAAATGGTGCCCTCAATTGGTATATTTAAAAGACTTACAAAATAATGTATACCACTCGTGCCGCTCTTACTTCTTTTTCGTGTTTCTTTGTATTTAGATGCGTATTATTTTGTTTCCTTTGAAAATTGTAAATATTATAGCCAGTATTTAATTTTCTTTTCAACAGGGCCAATTGTAAGTCAGAACTTCTGTATTGCTACCCTGTATAAATGTTTCAAATAAAAATGAAATAAATGCAACAAAGTGCAAGCTTTTGACCACGTCATTGTCATTTTTTGGCGAAGGATTTTCTGCTGAAGGAACAAAGCCGGACGCATCACTGATTTGCAGAATGCCCTAGTCCCGAAAAAGGTGCATGAAGTCAGAAGTTTTCTTGGAATGGTTAACTATAGCAGTCGTTACATTACGGACTACGCTACGATAACTGAGCCCTTGCGTGCACTTACCACGAAAAATGCCCGTTTTATTTGGAACACAGCTCAACAAGAAGCCTTTCATTTTTCATTTTTCATTTAAACTTTTTTATCCATGGTAATCCACTCAATATTTAAATACAGGGAGCCATGCTAAAATAATAATTTGATAATAACTAAATATATAATATAGACCTATTTACAATATTCATCGATTAAAAAAGAAAGAAAAACGAGTTGATTCATAATTGGGCTTTAAATTTACTTCGAAAAGTGTAGAGGGAGGATGACGCTTTGACACCACTATCTAGGGCATTCCAGAGCTTGGCCCCTCTGTAGGCAAAAGATTTCTGACCAGTTGAAGTTTTCAGTAGAGGTACCCTAAGGCTTGTTTTCGAGTTCCTCAGCTGACGGCCAGTAGCTTCAGATACCTTTTGAAGGATGCTTCCCAAGTAATCAGGGGCAAGGGCATTCTGAGATGGGTCTGAGATTTACACACAATCTTACAAGTCTCAAAATGGATCAGTTCTCTAATAGTGAACCAGCCGAGATTCTTGATTAATGGCGGAGCTGACGTGTCATAGGGGCTGTTTGTGACTATCCTGGCGGCTCGATTTTGAAGTTCTTGCAACTTAACGAAGGCCGAAGCACCGCAAGATCCCCAAACAGGGCAGCAATACCTAAAGTAGGGCTCAACGAGTCTTCTATACAGAATCACAAGGTTCTCCTTAGGTAGGTATCGTTTAGAATACTCTAACATACCG
The DNA here is from genome assembly GCA_004194415.1 of Aurelia aurita. Taxonomy (NCBI): domain Eukaryota; kingdom Metazoa; phylum Cnidaria; class Scyphozoa; order Semaeostomeae; family Ulmaridae; genus Aurelia; species Aurelia aurita. The sequence goes on along the minus strand of REGM01000278.1, from coordinate 370,446 downwards.
ATACCCCCAGAGACTTTTCACTTTCTTGATCGTAGAGGACAATTGAAAAGACCATTTAAGTTGATGGTCAACCTGTAAACCTAGATACTTGGTGTTGTTGACCATAGTTATCTCCTCATTACCAATGTTTAGGTCAGGTTTAGAAGAACTAGGCAAATTAATACTTTGAAGTTTGCACCTACTACCTATGATCATCCCTTGCGTTTTTACGACATTTAGCGATAGCTTGTTGCCCTCAAGCCAATATTTAAGCGCATCAAGGTCAGCATTGATATCGTCGATAGAAGGAGAGGAGTATAGATAGTGGTGTCATCAGCATACATTGCCACATCAGAAGTCTTTAAACTGTAGGGGAGATCATTTACATAAACTAGGAAAAGTAGGGGTCCTAGGCAGGAGCCCTGCGGGACTCCACAATAGATCCCTTCCACTACAGATGAATGACCATTGACCCTGCAAAATTGCTTCCTGTTGAAAAGATAAGACCGAAACCAGCTCAATTCCTTACCCTTGACGCCATAGTGGTCCAATTTTTCCAGATTGATTTCATGGTCCACAGTGTCGAAAGCTTTTTAAGATTGATAAAAACTGCAGCGGTGTACTCCCCCTTGTCAATATTCAAATACCAGTCATTTGTGCTTTTGAGCACTGACTTTTGAGCACGTTAGGACTGAGTGTAGTTTCCTGAAAGCTGACTGTAGGGGGAAGATGAGCTGATTTCGATGAAGGTAGTCATAAAGCTGGTCAAAAATTAGCTTCTCGAAGAGTCGAGAAATTACTGGAAGCACAGAAATAGGCCTGTAGTTAGATCAGTCATCAGTGGCTCCCTCTTTGAATATTGGTGCTACCCTCGCAACTTTCCAACTGTCAGGGAATCGCCCAAGAGAAAGAGACAGGTTGAATAGCTGCACGAGAGAAGGTGCCAACACTGAGATTCTAGTTTTTAGGAAAAAAACTAGAAATAGAGTCAACGTCTGACCCATTTAAAGTGTCAATTCCACCACAAACCCTAAGTAGAGTCTCTTCGTTTGTTGGGGAAAACAAGAAAGGCTCACAGCTGGGTGGGTCTCCAAAATCACGACTGAGAAGAGGAAGGTTTGGCAGGGATCTTGTCAGCAAGATTTATCCCAACGTTGCAAAAGAAATGGTTCATGGTATCGGCAATCGATTTAGTGTCAGTGATGGTTTCATCACCATCTTTAAGAGCCTTAATGTTAATAGTTTTAGACCTCGTATTAATTACCTGGTTCATAGTTTTCCAAGTTTCTTTGATGTTGCCTTCACTGGAGCGAATCTTACTACANGTCATCAGTGGCTCCCTCTTTGAATATTGGTGCTACCCTCGCAACTTTCCAACTGTCAGGGAATCGCCCAAGAGAAAGAGACAGGTTGAATAGCTGCACGAGAGAAGGTGCCAACACTGAGATTCTAGTTTTTAGGAAAAAAACTAGAAATAGAGTCAACGTCTGACCCATTTAAAGTGTCAATTCCACCACAAACCCTAAGTAGAGTCTCTTCGTTTGTTGGGGAAAACAAGAAAGGCTCACAGCTGGGTGGGTCTCCAAAATCACGACTGAGAAGAGGAAGGTTTGGCAGGGATCTTGTCAGCAAGATTTATCCCAACGTTGCAAAAGAAATGGTTCATGGTATCGGCAATCGATTTAGTGTCAGTGATGGTTTCATCACCATCTTTAAGAGCCTTAATGTTAATAGTTTTAGACCTCGTATTAATTACCTGGTTCATAGTTTTCCAAGTTTCTTTGATGTTGCCTTCACTGGAGCGAATCTTACATACATCAAGTACAAAAATTTTCGGCGTGACAAACTTTCGGACAAAGACTTGTCCGAAAATTTATTTGTACGAAATATGGAGTTGTCCGAAAATTTGTCACGCCGAAAATTTGTGCGTACATATGCGCATGCGCAGTGTGAATTGACTGACAACAACAGGAAACAAAACAAGAAATTTGAAACCGAATCTCAATCATGACGCGAAAGATTATCATGAACATGCAAATTTTTTGAAAAATTTATGTTTCCAAGCAAATATTAGTCTAAACAAATAGCATCATTGTCCTCTTCATCGTTGGACTTGCCCAAGTCATTGTGTAAGAAAGAAGGGAACATGGGCAAGTCCAGTTTCTTGCAAGACGACTTGGGCAAGTCCACTTCATTGTCTATTAAAAAGCAACTGTCACTTTTTTGTACGATTACATATGCTCAATTTTGATGATACGATTTGATGATGTAACCGAACTTGAAATTGAGCCAGGATACCCATTTGCGGATTTAAACTTACAAACATATATAAGCACGTATAAAAAATGAGACGAATACGAATATTAACAAGAAATTAATGACTTTTTCATTGCTCTTCTACTCCAGAAAGTTTTATGCGAGAAAGTACTTCGTTCGAGATATGATAGGGCTCTATCCTAAACTTTATGAAGGTGTTTAGTTTCAATAAATCTAAAACCTGACGTGGTTGCGCTTAAATAATTCAAAAGACTGGTCAAAGTTTTGTCCGAAAATTAATTGGTCCGAAATACCAAAAATGTGTCCGAAAATATTTTCGCTGAAGTTTATTGTCCGAAATTTTATCCTCCGAAAAGTTTTGCACTTAATGTATGAAATATTGAGTTTTCAGCGTGTGATTTAATTATTTAACACATGCTCCTGTCATGCAGTATTTCGACACAAAAAAGGAAACATTCCTCACTGTTGATGCCAGCCCTGTAGGCATTTGCGCGATTTTGAGCCAGAAAGACAACAGTTCAGATAGTTCTAAAGTTATCGTATATGCCAGTCGAGCCCTGACACCAGTCGAAAAGCGTTTCTCCCAAACCAAAAAAGGAGGCTTTAAGCATTGTGTGGGCTGTGGGAAATTTCCATTTATACCAGTGACGGATCCAGGGTGGGTCCACTGGGTCCAAGGACCCACTCAAACTATCAGATTTTGCTATTAATAGATAATTCACAATCTTTTCAAGAATCCATGATTTATTCACAACCTTGTCTCATCGAGATATATTCGGAAAAGATAAAATTGCAAATTATCTTAAGTAGTAAATAAGTGAGTCAAATTCTTTCGTGGCTTTTGGGTTTGAAGTTATGATCAACAACGAGCCCCAGGTACATCTTGAGAGCAGATGTTGTACGGATTGGGATGGTTGATCACTACATGGTGTATGGGGTAAGAAAAATAAATGCTTGGAGACTCAAAAAGAAAAAACCAAAAATTATTGAGACTCGCAGCCTTACCAAATACGATAAGAAACTTTTTCGGAACGACCTGCGCCAGATTGATTGGTCAGCCATCCTTAATCCCCTCGTAGAAAATCCAAATTTAATGGCCTCCGCCTTTCAGGAAATTTTTGAGCTTATCTTAGATATGCATGCCCCTTTAAAAAANTGCCAAGCTACCGGCCAACCTAATCCACCGGAACCACTACAGATGTCTGAAATGCCTCAAGGACCATGGCAAAAAGTACATGCAGACTTTTACGGTCTCCTCCCTTCTGGAGAATATCTCCTTGTCGTTATCGACCGTTATTCAAGATATCCAGAAGTGTAAATTGTTAGATCTACGAAAGCCTCAAGCGTAATCCCCAAGTTTCAGGCGCGCAACTAGAAATTTTACAGGGCAGGGGTCAAAACCAGAAAAAGGGCACGCTCCTGATTATTTCTCCTGAGAGTCAATTTTCAACTCAGAAACCGAAGGCAGAAATCAAGGGATATTTCTTCTACAGTTGCTTCTGTAAAGCATACCAATCAATAAAGATGTCAACTCGCAGCGTTAGCGATTTGAAAATGGATAAAGGAAACGTGAGCGAAGCGAGCCATGAGGGGGTCCGGGGGCTTGCCCCCGGGCAAATTTTTAAAAATCACAACCTACAGATCATTGGAGAGCGCATATCTTGAAAAGAGATTAAACCTGAGAAGAGAATTAATACCGGGCTGGTAAAGACAAGAAACAATCCCGTTTAAAAGGCTATTGGCTTGTAGTCTTTTAGCAATTAACTGGAGTGCTTGCAACGTACTGGGCGCACCAAAAAAACTCCATATATTTGAAAAATTTTTATACAGAGACTACTTGATAAATTGGAATGAATCAAAGTTTGGTTGATAGCCGAAAGTCTAAAGCATTTATTTTTTTATTTTTCTCAGCATTGGAATATAGATAGAATTAAATTCATGAAAATTCCTTCACTTCAAAATGCGTGAAAATGATTATAAGGAATCTCCTAATTTATATCTATATGCAAAATAAATTTCATTGCCCTAAAGGGTTAAAAAGTGATCTCATCAAAGGTATTAGATCATATACGTTAGTGCCTTTATAAAGATTCTATTCTGAACTCTTTAAAATGAAATGTGGTTGAGTAACGAGATTCTTCATACTGTAATTTTGATTGGGGGGTTTTCAGGCCAGTTTCACGCATCTTGAAATAACCGATTGTTCGTAAATCAGTTTTTACCTATATTTCCAAAGCTCAGAAAAATAGAAAAACAATTGCAAAAATATTTCAGCCTTTCGGGTATCAAACCAACTTCGATTCATTCCAATTTATCAAGTAGTCTCCGTATAACAAATTTTAAAACCTGTGAAGTTCTTTTTGGTGCACCCAGTAAGACATAAAAGTTGCAGAAATCATGTTGAGATTTTCAGCCATTTTTGCAAGTTTTGAAGCCTCAAGTTTAGGAAAAATCGCAAATGATTTCGGAAGAAAAAATTTCAACATAGTAAACTCTAATATTTAGTTCAAGACCTTGGCAATTCAATAAATTTCGATACTTTATCGCAAGAAACCGTCGAAATACATTCCTGCAATGCGTCAAATTAACACAGTTTTTTCCGAAAAAGGGCCCTTTTGACAAAAAGGGCAGGGGTCTGGACCCCCAAGACCCCCCCCGTAGTTGCGCGCCTGATTTATATTCTTGAGCTGAAATGACTCAAGCATCAATTTGACTTAGATTGCGATTAAACTACAGCTAATCTTGATAAGAAAGACCAGTCTCCCGGGGGGTCTACTTAATACATTGAGTACCCGGGGATGTGCCTGCCAATAGGGTATCATTTTCGGCTAAATATTCCAGGACAGGATTATACCTTTAGTGTCTTCATTCCGGGACAGGTATGTCCAATGAGGCTATTTTTTCCAGGACAGGTCAGATTTGTCGTGAAAAACAAAAATAACTTATNAATCATGTTGAGATTTTCAGCCATTTTTGCAAGTTTTGAAGCCTCAAGTCTAGGAAAAATCACAAATGATTTCGGAAGAAAAAATTTCAACATAGTAAACTCTAATATTTAGTTCAAGACCTTGGCAATTCAATAAATTTCGATACTTTATCGCAAGAAACCGTCGAAATACATTCCTGCAATGCGTCAAATTAACACAGTTTTTTCCGAAAAAGGGCCCTTTTGACAAAAAGGGCAGGGGTCTGGACCCCCAAGACCCCCCCCGTAGTTGCGCGCCTGAGTTTGACAAAATTGTTGCCACCAATGGAATTCCAATCTCCATGACAACAGACAATGGCCCCCCTTTTAACGGCGATGAGTACAGTCGGTACTTGAAAGCTTTGGGTATCAACGAAGATCCTTCAAACCCAAAGTGGCCACAGGGAAACGCCGAAGTTGAAAGATTTAATCAACCTTTAGTTCGTGCTCTAACAACAGCTAAACTTGAGGGAAAAGTGTGGCAACAAGAATTAAATCGTTTCCTCCTCCAGTACCGCACCACCCCACATGCCACGACAAAAGTTCCTCCTGCCGAACTACTTTTCAATCGGGTCATAAACGAAAAGCTCCCTGCACTAGAGAAGAAAAATGTTGTTGATCGACTTATAACAAGAATTATGCTGATAAAAGGAGACGTGCTAAAGAAAGTGACATTAAGATGGAAGACTGCGTCCTTGTGAAACAAGAAAAACTAAACAAGTTGACCCCACGTTTTAACAAAACGTGTCACGTGTCACAGCGGAAGACAGTAATAAACACCGCATCACTCGCAATGTTTCTCATTTCAAGCGTATTCCGAAACTGCCTCATTCTACTGACAGTTCAGATTCCGATGATATAATCAATACACGTGTAGCAGTCAACCCAGCCGACGAAATGATAATTCCAGATCAGCGACAGCAGCAACAACAACAACAAAATATTGTACGACGTTCCAGCAGACCATCAAGACCACCAGTTCGGTATGGAGAACCGATATCCCCTGAAAAAGTTAGATAAAACAATGACGTTCAAAAAGGGGAAGTAATGTAATGTAATGTAATGTAATGTAATGAAGTTCGTTGAATATCTTTAGACCTTGAAACCAAAAAGCCTGTTTTCCTGCTTCTGTTTTAACTCTTGGGATTCGAGCTACATATTTATTATTACGTGTGTTCTGATTCTGATTCAATGGTTCAATAGTTGTTGTTAAAATCAAATAGCTTAATCCGAGCAAAGTCTCTCCAGTTGACCTGCAAACACTCTAAAGGAAAATTCTGATGTATTTTCTGTTGCGAGTCGAAATTTGTTCAACTCTGGTTTGTCTAAGGGTACTTTTCCCAAAGAATTGAAAGCTGGAGATATAAGTTCACTCTTTAAAAAATAGGAAGCTTTTCGAAGAAGAACTACCGACGTATTGCAGTTTTGCCATCAGTATTAACAATCTACGAAAGGTTGATGAAAGATCAAATGCTGCCTTTTGTCCAATTCTTCTTAACTCAACTCCTCTGTGGATTTTGAGAGAGCAATGGTACACAGCATACACTTCTACGTTTAGTTGAAACCTGTATAAAGTCGTTGGACAACGGGGGCATCGCAGGGGCCGTGCTGACGGACCTTTCGAAAGCCTTAGAATAATAGGAAAGAATAATATGAAAGAATAAAATGAAAGAATAATAGGAAAGAATAAAAAGAAAGGATAATACGAAAGAATAATATGAAAGAATAATATGAAATAATAAAAAGAAAGGATAATACGAAAGAATAAAATGAAAGAATAATATGAAAGAATAATAAGAAAGGATAAAAAGAAAGGATAATACGAAAGAATAATATGAAATAATAAAAAGAAAGCATAATACGAAAGAATAAAATGAAAGAATAATATGAAAGAATAATAGGAAAGAATAATATGAAAGAATAATGTGAAATAATAAAAAGAAAGGATAATACGAAAGAATAATATGAAAGAATAAAATGAAAGAATAATAGGAAAGAATAAAATAAAAGAATAATATGAAATAATAAAAAGAAAGGATAATACGAAAGAATAATATGAAAGAATAAAATGAAAGAACAATAGGAAAGAATAAAATTAAAGAATAATATGAAATAATAAAAAAAAGGATAATACGAAAGAATAAAATGAAAGAATGAACTGAAAGAATAATAGGAAAGAATAAAATGAGAATAATAGGAAAGAATAAAATAAAAGAATAATATGAAATAATAAAAAGAAAGGATAATACGAAAGAAGAAAATGAAATAATAATATGAAATAATAAAAAGAAAGGATAATACGAAAGAAGAAAATGAAATAATAATATGAAATAATAAAAAGAAAGGATAATACGAAAGAATAAAATGAAAGAATAATAAGAAAGAACAATATGAAAGAATAATACGAAAGAATAATATGAAAGAATAATATGAAGTAATAAAAAGAAAGGATAATACGAAAGAATAATATGAAAGAATAAAATGAAAGAATAATAGGAAAGAATAAAATAAAAGAATAATATGAAAGAATAATATGAAATAATAAAAAGAAAGCATAATACGAAAGAAGAAAATGAAAGAATAATATGAAAGAATAATAGGAAAGAATAATATGAAAGAATAATGTGAAATAATAAAAAGAAAGGATAATACGAAAGAATAATATGAAA
>REGM01000278.1:352383-362422 GCA_004194415.1 Aurelia aurita | reverse complement strand
AATAAAAATTAAAGAATAATATGAAATAATAAAAAAAAGGATAATACGAAAGAATAAAATGAAAGAATGAACTGAAAGAATAATAGGAAAGAATAAAATGAGAATAATAGGAAAGAATAAAATAAAAGAATAATATGAAATAATAAAAAGAAAGGATAATACGAAAGAAGAAAATGAAATAATAATATGCAATAATAAAAAGAAAGGATAATACGAAAGAAGAAAATGAAATAATAATATGAAATAATAAAAAGAAAGGATAATACGAAAGAATAAAATGAAAGAATAATAAGAAAGAATAATATGAAAGAATAATACGAAAGAATAATATGAAAGAATAATATGAAGTAATAAAAAGAAAGGATAATACGAAAGAATAATATGAAAGAATAAAATGAAAGAATAATAGGAAAGAATAAAATAAAAGAATAATATGAAAGAATAAAATGAAAGAATAATATGAAAGAATAACATGAAAGAATAAAATGAAAGAATAATGCGAAAAGATAATATGAAAGAAGAATACGAAAGAATTAAAAGAAAGTATACACAGACATGTTTGCTAAGGATGCATAGGGTCATTAGGGTCTAATTTTTGGTATGCATTTCTAAAATTATACAATTCATGAGAAACTGGATTGCAGGTGTGAAATTAGGAGGAAATAGGCTTTCAAATGGCATAAAATTAATGCCTTTACAAAAACATTGCTACATTTCCAAAGGGACAAACACAAAACCCCTTTACTGAGCTCAAAACTCCAATTCCTCTTAAATTCAAGTTCCACTCTTCGATATCTTTCGATTGTTACCCAATTTTTAATAGCCCAACTGCCTGTATTTTTTTAATAGACTTAAAGAATTTGACCCAGTACTGAAAGATTGTTAGGATTTCTCAAATTTGAGTTCTCAAACTTTCTTACAGGTTTTCAGAAGTTTCCTCGAATTCTTGCTGTTTACATCATCTGCCATCATAAACATTTCGCAACGATTTTTTATAAATTCGTGCCACTGTCTAGACAGTACTGAAGTACCTTCGGAGTAAAAAAATACACGAAACAAGTGAAAACGAACTAAAGTAAAACAATCCTTCGGATTTCGTTGACAAACCAAAAAGTTTCATAAATATGTTTATCCCGGCACTGAAGTTTCTTCAATTTTTAGTGATCTGAGGAGAGTTGAGTTTCTTGTAAAAAAATACCCGTATCAGTGCTTTCTCGTTTATTGCTAGAGATAGTAAACTGTACGATAGTAAATAAACCAACATAAAAACTATTGATCAAATGCTACAGTAAACAAGCTGCGAGATTTAAGGTTTATGCCGATACCTTTGGTTTATTATGTTCAAAGCTTAAATTGTTTATCTTCAGACAATTTGATATGAAATTTTCATTTATTTATTAATAACTTCGGATGATTTGCTTGGAAATTCTAAAATGGTTAAAAAGGATCTGTTGTGCACAATTTGGATTTAAAAAGACAAGATAGTGCTGTAAAGTACTTTCGTATTCTGTTTCATCCCAGTGACATCCTGTTTTAAGAACACTTCAAGGATTTCGTTCCTTTTTTTATGTAGGAAAATATTTGAACTCTGTCTTATTTTGTTCTCATATTCCCTTTGATCAAAATTCATTAAAAGTTTTAATTGTCCCTACACCAGTGACGATTCAGATAGCCTGATTTTGCCTTGGCGAGCAATGGTGCTCGAACTTCACAACTCCCAAGCAACTTTCAAACTGTTAGATTTTCCAGATTTCCCCACATAAAAAACCGTGACATTTTAATCTCAATTTCCTTTCCATCAACACTGTCTGGGTGTCTTTTGATTTCATCAAAGTTGCCTAACTAATTCTAAATGTGCGTGGCAAATCGTACATAATTTGAGATTTAAAATAATTTCCAGAGCTACTCTAACAAGATAATAGCTTAAATTTAACTACAGTAGGTCGGTGACATTTTCAATTCCATCTCAGTGTTGCTGTTACTTGTTGAATTCATGGCTGTGAATAACTCCTGCTTTTACCAAGAACCAAAGACTTGGGCTTGTTTCACACACCTACGGGGTGTCCCAAAAGGGAATAAATCTAATTGAATCAAGCAATAAATTTATTGCTTAAAGAAGTCTGAAATGAGTTATATCAAATACAGTAATTGTTTTTTTAAGAACCGCTTATGAGAAACTGTTGCAGCCTCTTCCAGAACATCTCATATCCAGACTGGGGGGATGATTCAGCCCCTCCCCTCTCAATTTTCAATTTTTCCCAGCTATTTTTTTTCGGTTAGATCCTAAGCTTTTCAGTTTTCGTGACTTTTTCTAAATATATATTTAGCATCTTTACCCCCAAATTTGATCAACATATCTCATTTGTTTTGGAGATATAACAATTTTCTCAGATGGTAGTTTTGAAATTTTATGTTTAATGGTCAAACTTTTATAATTTTAAACTAAGATAAATATTGACATAAGTAAGATAATGGAACCAAATTTGGCCATAACTAGAACTCAATAAGATAAAATGAAAAAATTAATTATTTTTTTGTTATTTCAAGATGAGACGTCACTGCACTGATGACATCATTTTTATAATGAATTTAGGTAATAATTTTAAGTTTGCAAAATTCATTATTTGAGAACAAATTCAAAATTCATTATAGTCTTTCGGCTGCAAAATGATTCAAAAATAAGTATGCTACCTCTTTTCAAACAAAATTCAGAGACAAACTAGCACAAATTGTTGCTACTTTTTCACCCAAGAACGAAGAAAATCGATAACCTCATCGAATCTACAACAATTCGAGTAAATAAATTATATATTCGGATTCTTCACATAAAATTACAGAAGATGAGCTAATTCCCAAGCTGATATCTCTAGTCAGTTCTGATTTATTAAGGAGGGCTGAATCAGCCCCTCCCAAGTCTTTTAGCAGCTGAAAAAGCCCAGTCTGGATAGGGTTCAATAATACTAGAAAGTATCTTTTTTTATGCTTACTTCTTTAATATTAAGTTATAAAGCTATATTAAGTTGGAATTAATTAGCTATATAATTTAGCTATTGTATTACAGTAATCCAACGTTAAATAAATTGATAATAATAATAATTTGCATGTTGCTCAAAGTGACTATGCTCAAAGCGAAGATTGCCAATCCTTTTTCAGGCATTTGGAAGTAAAGGAATTTTTATACACCAAATTTTACCTATATTTACAATGCTCAGAGAAATAGAAGAAAAAGCACAAAAAAGACTTCAACCTTTCGGCTATCAATCAAACTTTGATTCAGTCCAATACCTCAAGTATTCTCCACATTACGAATTTTCAAACATTTGAAGTTTTTTTTGGTCCACCCAGTATCAGGTCAGAGCCAAATTTCTTATGAAAAATGAGTACAATCAACCATAAACAAAACTTGAGACAAAGCTAAAGATTCACCGTAAGTAATCATTTCTGACTGAAGTAACAGTTAGAACATTGTTTCTGACCAATGTATTCAAAAACAACAATTTCTACTTCAAATAATTAGGCCATTTCTCTGCAGTGCTGGTTTGTAGGTGATTCCAAATTTCAGCTTTCAAAATGAATATCCCAGCATTAAAGTCATACTTATTAACATATCAGAAATCAAAGTTTAAGTTAACTGATTATCATTTATGATATTTCAGATTGACTAAATCATGGAACTCATTACAGAACTTGTTTAACTTTGTAGCCACATTATGGGACACCCCCTACAAAGTCTCATTTGGGTTCAACAAAATTTGCTGCAGTGAAGCATCACTTCAGGTGCGTGACAATAAAAATTACTTCCTCGTTCACCCTACCAAGAGTAGATTCTTTATTTCACTGAAAAAAGCTGAATCTATTTTGCTAAATTTGGCACTGGTCTGTAAGTAAACAGGAACATGGTAGCAACGACGTATTATTACTTGCTGACTTGCAGACGTAAACATTTGCCGTTTTAGCGTACTATTCAGTGTAGTCCTATTGGTGTAAGCAGCCCGTTTTCTTGATTTTCCTTCTAATGTCATGTGGTGGATCATTGCTCCACCTCCTGGCCTGTAGCCGACGAACCGTCCTGTAGTCGAAGTAGAACATGCAGAAAATAGCAATAAAACCCCCCAAGAACACATCTGTGTTTCCGGTGTATTCTAGTACATTTGCAAGCTTGCATTTTCATTTTGGATAGATCACTAATTACAAAATTCTTCGGTTGTCTTGATTATTTTCAGTCTGATAGCACCAAGCGCTGGTCAAGCAAAAGTCCATCATCAAGCGATGATGCTTGCCTGTCCCTCACTAGAATTAGCCTGCGCCGCAGAAAGCAACGCGATAAAGGACTGTTCATTACTTACAGAGGGGTTGGTACCGAAGAGAAATGTTTTCTGGTCCCAAAAATATTCTTACCCAACTCAAAAGTTGATGGAAAGAACATTGATCCAACCTTTTTATGTCAGAAAATTTATTTTACCCACAATCTACTAGGGTAAGCTAGAAGAAGGTGTCATTAATAATATAGAGACAGGCTTCAATTACTTTGACAGCATGTACTTGCAGAGCAGCTAGAAGCGTCTTGTGGGAGATTCAAATAAAAAACAAAACCACAGCATACATGAGTCGGCCTAAAAGATATAGGTAACTGAACCTATATTTCATTTGATTTAGTTCCAGTATCTTAAGCAATCCGTATATTGCATTACTAAACTAAGTATGTAATAGGCAAGCAAAGGCATTAGCGCTTAGTTTCCTGCAATCCCATACCCGTAATCATATATGAGCGAACTTTTACTAACTGTTTACGAACGGCTTTGTCTTTACCTCTGAAAGGATTCAAATAAGAACTCACCAACGACGATCTTGGTTGTCCTTCCGCCGTTGCATAATAACAGTTAAGGCCACGGCCACTATCACACCCTTGACTTTCGTGCTTTGATCAGCCGTGCCATGAATAGACAGCCGTGCTATTTCGCCATCACTTCTTGTGATTTGTTATGTGTTGCAGATTTGTCTTTGATAACTTTGCCAAAACGCTTTCCAAGAAGATAAATATTTCTTCGCCGTACGCTACCTTAACACCAGATAACCAAATAATCAGCAAAACCTTTCGTGCAGAAGTACTGCAGAAGTACAAGTTTGATTGAGCTTGTTAGGCCAATGGCTGCCCTGGCAAACAGCCAAATCTAATTGGAATAAATCTAATCTAATTAATACACGCTAATTACAATTAGTGTACGTGTTTGGATTTGTATTAGCCAATGGCATTGTCTACCCGTGTAAAATTTGCGCCTGGGCAGTGGCAAATTGCAAGAGCTCCTCATCAAAAAAGATCTCCTAATTCAAAACACAAAGAAGTAGCAGCATTAAAACGTGATAAATTTGTTCCAATGGCGCCTTTTTTATGCAGGGTGTCCCAAACAACTTGTGCCCTGTTTAAATAGCAGTTGTGGAGGAGCGGTTATGTCGGTTGTCTCGTCTTTAATACTGTTGCATAAGCTTTCGACACGCTGCAATCAGATTGAAGGTGTTGTGGCGCAGTGGTGTAATCCCCTGACTTTGCAGCCAGAACAGTCAGGCGGATAGGCTTCAATCCCAGTACGAGCCCCACCACTTGAGCGTCATGACAAGGGGTCGCGGACTCGATTAGGTCTTCTCTACTGCTGTGATCCCAGCGTTTAGCGCTAAAAACAGCAAATTCACCACTCATTGGTGCCCAGGGGGGACACTCAGCACATACACATACGGGGAGGTCAGTCCGAGAAATTTTCAGGCAACCCAAAAATATCAATTCAGCTTCGTTGCAACCCAAAAATATCAGCTCATTTTATACTTAGATACGTGTAAAGGCACATAAAATATCATGAAACAATGAAAATTTGAGGTCAGAATTGCCTCTACAGACCCCAGAAATATCAGTATAACTATGTTTGATGCCAAAAAATATCATGTCCATAATTTCAGTTTATATGGACCCAAAAAATATCACTTTCGGTAATATTCTGACCCAAAAATATCGGACTTACCTCCCCGAATGTGCATGTGCTGAGTGTCCCCCCTGGGCATTGGTGCGATTTACTAAAAGAAGTTATCAAACGCGAAGTTGAAGCCTCTCCTGTAACATGAGGCAACTGAAATCACAACTCCTCTACAGCAGCCGTACAAAAGGGGCACAAGTTTTTTGGGACACCCTGTGGTGGAAATATCTCTTTGAAAATTGCAAATGTTTCTAGACTTCAGATAAAATTAACAAAAGTCAATAGTTCATACAAACATTTGTCAAATAAGAACAAATCGAGACATACAAAATCACTTCCTTTAAAATCAATACGAAACAATCGATCACATTGACAAAAGGATTAACATAAGGAAGGGGTGGGGGATTAACGTCAAACATTAACTTTAAAAGACTTGATCGACTTTTAAAAAGCATCCCATGCATCCCCTAGAAAGATTTAGAATTTTAGGTCATTCTCTAGGCTCTTAACCATGATAAATATACAATTGCACCATTTTGAATTTGATCTATCCTGAGTTGTTATTAAGAACTACATGTCGTGCAATAATACAATTTTGGAATTATCAGTATCAATGGGTTCCTCAAACAAAGCCTTCACAGCCTTATCTTGATCTAAATTTCTTTCACTCATTCAGTGCCAGCCCTCTTATTTTAAGATAAATAACCTATTTATCTGCAATTTTCGAATGCTTGTAGATCTCATTTGAAACCCCGGGGGGGGGTACTCCCATTAAGGCCTGACAGGGGGGTCCAGTCAGGGTCAAAGAGGGCCAAAGCTAAAATTTAAAAAAATACCCTCAAATGGTAGTGTGTTTTGACAATGACCCCCAAATGGTAGCATAAGAACCAAAATTATGCCACTTGGTAGCATCCAGTAATAACAATTTTTTGTAAAAGTTTGATAATAAAGTTAGTTTTTTTCTGTAAAAATTCAGCCTCAAAAAGGATTTTACTGCAAGAAACCCACCAATAGTTTGTTTTAGGAATCAAATAATATACAGTAAGTAATATACAGACCAATCTCGTTGCTTTTACTTAGAATACCCCCAAGTGGTAGTGTTATTTCTCTAGATTGGGCCATTTGGTAGCCATTGGTAAGACCCTCAAACCGACCGGACCCCCCTGTCAGGCCTTAATGGGAGTACCCCCCCCCCCGGGTTTGAAACACAACATTATCTCAAAATCAGTTGTTGTGAAGGATCTAGGGCTGGAAAACCTTAAATCTGCTACAAAAGTAACCAATTCATTTCTCGTTCAAAGACGGACACTGTTACTAACCTTGTTTAAAACTTATTTCTGGTGAATGAAATATCAGGTCTCTCCAGTTACTTCCTATTTTACGAGCTACGTTGGAAACCAACTGCAAAACGAAGCAATACAACTCACACACTCGTTGCATCCACGATTCCATTTACAGAAATTGTGCAGCCAACTGCTTCCACCACCTGACTTGCGATGTTTGGAATGCAGTGGCTCGATTTTATGCAATCAGTTATAAAATTCAGAAACAAAAGCGTCCTTCGTGATTGGATTTTATTGCCAATGTTTGTTGACTTTGCGTAATTCTCTGTTGTACTACTGCGGGGGTGCAGGGTGAGATCTTGCTCAATCAATCCAAGTGGTATTAGTTGGCTAGGAAACAGGACAATTGTCCCAGCTTGGGCGATTCCTTGCAAGTAGTCTCTGGAAAGTTGATCATAATTACTAATAAATAGTTACCAACGACATAATTATTACTCCAGAACAGAGCTTGAACTATTATTTACGGAAAACTGAACACCAGGAAGATTGCAAGTTAATGTCGATCGCAAACAATAAGATATACAAGGCTTGTCTGCTGGTCTTTAAAAGTGCCTAAAGAGAAAATCTATAGAAGTAATGAACACATGTATTGAGGATAAATTGAACCATTGAATCAGAATCAGAACACACGTAATAATAAATATGTAGCTCGAATCCCAAGAGTTAAAACAGAAGCAGGAAAACAGGCTTTTTGGTTTCAAGGTCCAAAGATATTCAACGAACTTCCGAACAGCCTTTGCCAATTGGACTCATTTCTTCTTTTTAAATGTAAATTATAGCAATTTTATTTGGAAAATTAAAATTTTATTTTTCTCAACGTGAACAGTTTTACCGAAATAGTATATTTCTTTGTTGTAACAATTTATTGTAATATATTGTAGTTTAAATAAAAGGCCCTCGTTGATAGCAGCACTTGAGTGTTGAAGGGGTTTATTTACCCTGTGTGAAAATTGTTAATATTACTATTATTATTATTATCAAAGACAAGCCAAGACAAAACCATATGGAGGGAACTCTGATGGCAGGTCTACTTTTCATGCTAACAAGTTCAATGGATCAGTTATTTACAAGGATAATTTTGCAGTGGTTATCGTTAATGGCAAGGAGCTAAATAGGAAAGATTTAAAAAGAGAAATCGAAAGAGAATTGGAGCCACATGATGTCATTAAAAGCTGCGAACTCCACATGCAGGGAAACTTTATAGGAATCGAAAACATAGACAAATATCAGGGGCGAATCCAGCCCAAATTCTGACTGGTGCTCAAATCGCGCGAAGCGCGATATATGAAGGGGTCCGGGGGCGAGGCCCCCGGAAAATTTTTGCGACCACGCCCTTTTTTCACTGGGAAACGCCCTTTTATTCGCTAGGAAACGCCCTTTTAAATCACCAAGAAACGCCCTTTTTAGGCCCAAGGAATCGCCCGTTTTAACCAGAAGCTTTGTTTTACAAGAGCAAAGTGCTTCGGAGTATAGAGATATCTAATTGCCTAAGGTCTCACAAGTTGGATTAACCTTGTTACCTGTGATAATCCTTGACATCCCTCTACTGTCAAGATGCGTGCTGAAGCTGCAATTCAATTTCAAACTAGTTTAGTTACTTATTTCATTTTATTGCTGGTGTTTGTTGGGCTATTGTGAATATCTCTTTTAAAATAGTTAGCATTTTTGCTATTGTCCATTAACTTTACTGTACAACAGGAAAATAAAATCGAATAAAAGCAGGAATTAATGCTAAAATTTGATTATATTTTAAATGATTATGGAGGTTTTGTGTTCTCTCCCACCCCTCCTACAAATTTGATTTCCTCTCTCTGATAGGAGGAAGACTCTCACAAACAAAACCCCCACAGGCTCTCCAAGTTTTCAAATTATTTATCAAGATTTCAATGCATTAAATATGAAGAATTTTATATGAAAAATTTAGAAGAACTGAAATAAACAAATCATGAAGTGTTCTTATAATATTCGTTCAGACTAGATATGTAGTTGTACTAGTTTAGTAAGGCCAACAAAACAGTTACAATTTTTTGACAGATTTGTTTGTCTGGACTATCAGGGCCTTTCTCCTTGAAAGTCAACCTTAGAAACAGCTAAAACAAACCAAATAAGAAAATAATAAAATATTCTATGAAGTTCGTTGCATACTAAATTCGAAATTTCTTTAACTGAGACTCACCGAACCGGCTGCAAATCATTTGCTCTCCCCCTCTGACTCTTAGGAAATTGTAGTGCCGCGAAATCACATCTTCTTGCGAACTTTAACTCCTTTCCCTCCCTTCTCTGTAATTCCAGGTACTTGTCAGCGTTCTCCCTCAATTCCGAAACGGCCTTTACCTTCTCTTCCTTATTCAGCGATATGTTATTTAAGATTATTTCTAATTTGACTCCATGATTCACGTTGGACATTACGAAAGACTGACACAATTGAAGAAACTAACTTAGGCCGATTGCAATTCCCGCGTAAAAACCTTGAAAAATATGAATGCAACCCCCGTAACCTGGCATTATTGCCAAGATTCATGATTATGCTACTACATAATATTTTCGAATCTGACTGGGGCTCCCGCCAAAATTGAGCCCCAGTCATCTCGATCATCCATTGGCCATGATAACATTTTTCAAATCTGACTGGGGCTCCCGCCTAAAATGCTCTTATCAACTCGAAAGCAGATTGGCTAAACATAAATAATTTCAAATCTGACTGGGGCTCCCGCGAAAACCAATGCTGAATGC
>REGM01000278.1:323805-344497 GCA_004194415.1 Aurelia aurita | reverse complement strand
GCTCTGGTTTGGAGGTGGAGCCAAATTTGGACTTTAAATAATAATATGTCAACATTGGAACAACCAATATCAATAAACAAGGTACCTATGTCCAAGTTAACTTTTCAGGATTAACTTAAAAGTTATTGCGAATTGATTGGAGCTATATTGGCATCGCTAGCCCTAACCAAATCTGTTACATTCTATTTGGGACATCCGGTATAACGCGTGCGCCAAAAAGAAAAACTATCCACTTTTGACAGACCACGATAAATCGTACACTGGACTGATTTTGAAGATTTATGACTTAATTTTAGCTAAAATTCATAATTAGATTCAAGGATTTTTGTAAACTTTTTAGTCTTGTTTTTCTTGAGCTGTAATCAAGTTTCTTAAAATTTTCGGTCTCGAAAACACTGAAAACGATAACAAAACATCGATCAATTTTTTAAAAGACTCGATATGAATGTACAAAGAGAAAACTTTTCGTGGTGATTTGAGGATTTAAAAATCGATTAGTTATAATCTGCAGCACGAGCCTTAGTTCAACGTTTGGGAAAAAGGTAGCAGTATATTCTTTTAATGAAGAAAATGATGTGGGCCGGATGCTAATTAAAAAAAACTGTTACGAAATTGTTAAAGTTCTATTTTAGCACGGGCAAACAAGGGATTTGTAGAAGTGTTCTAAGCCAAAGTAGAAGGCGTGTCCTCGAAAATTTTCCTTGGGGCGGGGCCCCTAGACCCCTCTCATTTTAATACCCCACTTAACTTGCACTAGCCACGCCGCTAATTCCAACTAAATTTAATCTTAACAACACCCTCATTTTTCAGGCCACACCCTCTAATGCCCCCTTAAGTCCTCCATGGCCGGTGAAAAATTCTGAGCCAGTCCGCCACTGTGAGTACTTGCACAATAGGTAGTTGCTAAAAGTCAAAGAGTTTTGTTGTTGTAATTTGTAACCTTGCGGAGTTATCAGAAAAAATCTACTAGGGTGGGGGGGCAAAGTTGCCCCCCAACCAAAATAGGGTTTAACTTAAGAAACTATTAGTTTTAATCTTTAGCATATTTTTACTTTATTCTCATTCGAAAGAAAGGTACTTGAATAATGTCTAAACATCGGAAAGGCTTCCAAAAACTGCATTTTGAAATATTCACGAGGGCACAGGAAGCAACCATGAAGATTGATATGGAAGTCTTATAACACTACGTGTATGGCAACCCTGTTTGGCAACACACGGGCATTTCCTCATCTATGGCATGTCAATTCAACAGTATTCACCCCCGCAATGGAGTAAGCAGTATTGGCACTGAGTTTGAACAATGTTAGCAGGAGTCAGCTGATTAGCATAATATATTTTGAGAACACTGCCTTTTTAGAGGGGATGACCCTTCTATGTTAAGGGTCCTTTCAAAATTCAGTACTTAATGGTCCTAGGGGTCACAGGGGTCTCAGGGTCATAGGGTCCGGTTTTTCTGGTATGCCGTTCTGGCAAGTTACATACATACATACATTTCTGATTTTTTAACTCAGGTCATTAGCTAGGCAGCTTCGAGAGCATTTTTTCGATGGGGTCTGCATCCTATCTTTTTCAGCGTATCAAACTGTGTATTTCTACCAACTTTCAAGCTTCTATCACAATGTGCACGATTCATCAATATTTTGTTGCTAACAGCCCTGACTATTACGGAAAAACTTTATCATAAGCCTTCTTTGACCAATAACCGAATTCAAAGATGCTAGGAAACTGGGGCTTAAATTAACAATTCTAGGAGGTTTCAATACGATAATGGGTGGTCGTGGTAATTGCTCAAAAGTGGATATTTTACTGCGTAATAGATCTCGTGACACTGCCGATGTCTTTTGTGTTAATAATATAGAAGCTAAATCTCCGTTTCGGAGCAGTTACCCCCGGGGGGGNATAAAAATAGGTATGGCAATCCTGTTTGGCAACACACGGGCATTTCTTCTACAGTATTCACCCCGGCACAGGAGTAAACAATATTGGCACTGAATTTGAACAATGATAGCAGGAGTCAGCTGATTAGCATAACATATTTTGAGAGCACTGCCTTTTAGAGGGGATGACCCTTCTATGTTAAGGGTCCTTTCAAAATTCAGTACTTAATGGTCCTAGGGGTCATAGGGATCTCAAGGTCATAGGGTCCGGTTTTTCTGGTATGCCTACCAGACCGGTACTTACATCTATTAAAAGGGTAATTACAGAATCTGGTTGACCACCAAAATTACAAACCAAATTGTTGAAAGGTTGCTTCAGTCTGAACATTTTCCAACCGCTTCTCAAGATTCTAACAAAATATGCACCATTTGCTTAAAAAGTGTTCATAAAAATAAAAAAGCCATTGCTTGCAGTGAATGCAAACATGAAATTCGCATTAAATGTAATGATATCTCACCATCCTTGTATGAATCTCTTGAAGAAGATACTCTCAATGTGTGGAGCTGCACAGCTTGTGTAATATTTAACAACTCGCAAATTTTTCCATTCACCCTAGTAACTGACGAGATTCTGCTAGGAACAAATGTTACTGATCTACCTTCAATAGTTGATTCTCTTCCAAATCTATAAATACTTTCCAGACTTCAAAACCTTCCTAACCTTTCTGATTATGATATAGACAAGAATATCAAGCTAGATATTAACTGCAATTACTACAATGTTCAAGAGATACACTCTCTGGAAACTTCAACTAAAGACCTCTCACTCTTGCATAAGAACATAAGAAGCCTCTCACTTCGGACTCGAAGCTTTCATTCTCAGCTCATATTAAATCTGCTATCTCTAAAACGAAGAAGGGCATTTGTCTGCTAAAGTATCTCTCCAAATATCTACCCAGGCATACCCTACACGAACTATATAAGCTTTATGTGCGACCCCATCTGGACTATGAGGATCTATCATATTCCAGCTAAAGAATGTGAATTCACTCAAAACATCATCTTATCAAATTTCATGAAAAAATTAGAGTCTGTTCAGTAGTCTGCTGCTCTTGCTGCAACAGGAACATGGAGGGGAACATCGCGAGAAAAACTGCAAGGAGAGCTTGGCTGGGAGTCACTAAGTTCCCGGAGGTGGAGTAGACGCCTTATTTGGTTCTATAAGGTTATGAATAATCTCACCCCCTTGTATACAAAGGAGCCAATCCCTCCACTTCATCAGTCACAATACTCTCTTCGCAATCAGGATGTTATTATTGGGCGATCAAGGGCAAGAACAGACAAATTTCAATCTAGCTTTTATCCTAACTGCATATCTGAATGGAAAAAACTTGATCCTGAAATCAGGCTTGCACCATCTGTTGCTGTTTTTAAGACAAAGCTTCGAACAATAATTCGCCCCCCTGCAAAATCTGTCTTCGGGATTCATGACCCAATTGGCTTATCGTATCTTTCCCGAATAAGGGTTGGTCTCAGTCGATTACATTTTCACAAATTCAAGCACAATTTTAGGGATACCGTGAACCCAATGTGCCCAACCAACGATGGCATTGAGGATACGGAGCACTTTTTGTTGCTTTGCCCTTCATTTGGCATTCAACGACGAGATCTTCTCGCTGGAGTTCCGGAATTATTACGACCATTTATCCAAATCGATAGCCTTTCAAACAACTTTTTGATACAACTTTTATTGTATGGTGATAAAGATCTTTCTAATGACGTAAATAACAATATACTCGAACTTAACAGGACCCTTATTGATAACAGTGCCTTTGGCACTGAAAAGGTTTTAACCTGTATAAATATTTTTATTATTATTATTATCATTATTGTTGTTGTTGTTATTGTTATTGTTATAACTGACTCTAAATTTCATCCACAATACTGGTCGGCTCGGTTAAGATAATTTCAAACTTTTGTTATACACCACATAGACACTAAGTCCTTATTCTTTTTTTTTCTTCTTTCGTTTGTTTGTAAGTCTGTTTCACATTGGATGTAAGGCATATATAGTGTGAATGGCAATTCATCCACACATAACTTAAATATTCAAATCAATAATATTCTGAACTAGAAAATATAACCTGGTAACACAGGCGTCTTGAGCGATGGGTACTCTTTTTTTTTTATATATCAAGTAAAACTAAAACTAACCATACAATACAATACATTTCATGTCCCATCCACAGTGGGAAAAGACACGCAGTCACAATGGGTACTCTGAAGGGGGAGCAGTGGCGGTGGCAGTTGTTGTTGTTGTTGTTCTCTCTCCCGAGGGTTTATACATTTTAGCATTACCGTCTGTGCTGGCCCGACCCTTGTGAAACAGGCCCTAGTATTTATCAGGATTTAAAAGTTTATGTCTAGTTTTTGTAGTTGTATATTTAGTTGTAATTTAGTAGCATGTTCTTTATGTAATTGCCACAGGGTAGTCATTGTCTTTTGCTCCCCGTGGTATCGTCCTGTTAGTGTTGTAAAGTAGTTCATCTGTAGTGTTTTAAGTACCTTGTTCTTGTAAAGTTTTTAATTGAATAATAAAAAAAAAGATTACGAAACTTAAATTATTTCTCATCATCAGAGAACAAGCTTTTCCTCAAAATTCCATTGGTGTTCATTGGTGTTCATCCGTGTTCCATTGGTGTTCATCGTTGGTCAACGGTGTTCCATTGGTGTTCATTGGTGTGGTGTTTTAGACTAGACCGACGATTGAGATTGAGCAAATAAGTTACTTTTTTAAGTTCATTTGCTTGTGCCACCTGGAAGATTTCTAGAGGAAACTTAGAAGAAAAGAAACTAAGCCGAAGCCGAAGCAATAAATTGTTTTGTTTTATTTATCGTTTGCCAACGGACACACGTCTTGTGGAACCATTCGACGTTGTACGCCGTTCACGTTTAGTAATGGTTCTACACTTGTATGTGACCACTTGCCACTGTGTGGTTTGCCTAGCAACGAGCCACGTGATCAATTACAACCAGTTTCAGTTTCAGTTTTTTTGACAAATATATCTAAGTACATCTAAGAATACAATATACATTACCTAACTTAAAATAAAACTATTAATATACATACATGATACACAACTACAAAATACACTGCCTGAATAAATTAATAAAGGGAAACATTACAAGACAAGCGATGTAATTAGATATATTTGTCTAAGGAGGAGCTCTCTAATAGGTAAACTAATCGAGAGAAAGCCCCCCATCTAAAAGAAAAACTAAAACTAGAGAAAACCTTTTTGCTAAAAAAAACACAAAACCAGATTGCTTTATGGAGAATATTCAAAATAAGATAGTTGAAAGACTCTCAGTAGACCATCAACCAATCCCCATCTACCGTGTTATAGAACGATTAAAGGCCATAGCCATTGATAAGGAATTCCTTTAGTTTTGATTTGAAAACATTCAAGGAAACTGACATTTTGATAAAAGTTGGGATACCATTCCAGAGTTTAGCACCAAAATACTTTATTGATCTAAGACCATATAGAAATGTATTCCTTATGGATTGGAAAATGTCACCTCTAGCTGCCTGACGAGTTTCATGGCTATGAACTGTGTTACTGAGCTGGAAATAGTTGTGAAAATGAGAAGGTGAGAGACCATTTAGAGACTTGTAAACAAATTTGAGAATATCCTAATGTATTATATCTTTTAATTTAAGAATTTTCAGAGAGAAGAAGATTGGTGTCGAAGAAGAGAAGAAGGGCTGAAAGGAGATAGACCGTAGTACTTTTTTCTGCAATAAGAAAAGAGGCTCAAGATATGTATCATAGGAGAGACCCTACTAGGTTGATGAGCCATAACTCAGAAAGGAAGAGAGTATGGAATAATAAATATTTTTCAATACGTCGAGGAGATGTCTAATTTTAAAGAAGATTCCAGATGCCCTTGAGAGTTTTTTAGCTAATTCAGAAATATTGAATTTCCAGGAAAGATGCTCATCCATTAGAACACCTAAAAACTTAACATACCTACAATCCTTCACAAAAATTGTGAGACTACATCCCCTTCCCCCTCAGTCAATGTTGTTTGGTTTGATTATAGTGTGACTGGATGTAAATTTGTGTTGGAAACATTGCTTAAAATCAAAACATTGACTGAGGGGGGAGGGGATGTTACAGGGGCAAGAAAAAATGATTTTTCTGCAGTAGAGACAAGGGAGTACTGAAATATTGGGATTTTATTTGTTGGTCTCAATATATTTTGTGAAGGATTGTAGATCTGGTCACTGGTTTCTTACCAAATTTAATGTTGATATGATCAGGCAATTTCTTTCTAGGGGAATGAAATATAGCAAAGCTGGTTTTTCAATGTTTAAAGCTAACTTGTTTACTTCAAGCCTAGACTAGACTTTTAGCAACTCTTTATTTATTTTATCTTCAAGATTGGTTATGTTATCTGACTCATAATAAATGTTGGTATCATCTGCAAATAGAAAAAAAGAAAGGACTTTGGATTTATTAGGCAGGTCATTAATGTAGATTAGAAAAGTAACGGGCCAAGTACAGAGCCTTGAGGAACACCACAAGTAATTTGCCCAAGTGTAGAAGAATGATTGTTGATTGAAATATACTGTAGTCCTCCTGTTAGGTAGGACTCAAACCAATGCAGTGAGGTGCCTCTGATTCCATAGTGATTCAGTTTTTGTAGTAGTATGTTATGGTTGACAGTATCAAAGGCTTTTTGCAGGTCAATGAAGATTCCACAGCCGACTCTGTTTGAATCCACTATAGACTTTATTCTCTCACTTAAACTGACCAATGCATGGTCAGTGGAATGTCCATTAGGGAATCCAAATTGCATTGAAACAGAATATCATGAAGTTCTAAAAAGTTATATAAGCGTTGATGCATGAGCTTTTCAAAGATCTTGCTGAAAACAGATAGCAAAGATATGGGTCTGCAATTTGAGTTTTGTGTAGCATCACCGTTTTTAAATATAGGAATAACCTTAGCAATCTTTAATTTATCAGGAAAGACGCCATTTTGAAATGAATCATTAATGATCTGAGAGAGTTGAATAACTCGATTACGAAATTGTTTATAATAGGCGTAAATCTCACGGGATTCAGTTTGTTTGAACTGCTGAAAAAGTCTGTCCCTGACCCTCATCATATGTTGAATTTGATTGTTAATCCAAAGTTTGTTTCTTAATTTCAAAGATTTTTTGTTTAATTTATTTTTTGGGCAATGTTTATCAATAAGCTGATTTAAGTATGATACAAATTTATCAAAAGTTTGGTTAACAGTATGATTCTCAGCATCTAAAATAGCAAAATCCATATTGAGGTACTCATCAAGAAATTTAGCTTGATTAAAATGTTTGTAATCAGAAACGAGATAGGAACAATTTTTATAGTCAGGTGCAGAGTTACTGAGAATAGAAAACTGATGGAAGTGATCTGAAATTTGGATTAGGATGTTACCACTTGTCACCCTGCAAGATAATTCATTAGAAAACATATTATCAATGAGAGTTGATGTTGAATCAGTTACCCTGGTTGGTTGAAGTATAAGAGGCTGAAAGTGGTTAGCAAACATAGTATTAATAAAATCACTAGTGAGTATAGTATGTGATTCTCAGACTTGAGTAAATTTAAGTTGAAGTCACCCATAATAAAAGTAGTTTTATTTTCATTATCTATCTTAGACATGATTTCTTGCATGTGGTTATTAAAAGTAGCGATATCAGAACTTGGATGACAGTAAGAACAGCAACATAGAATGTTCTTAGATTTAGCATCCTCAATTTCAATCCATACTGTCTCGAAATCACAGGTACTAATGCTAAGATCTAGTCTCTTGTTAGCTTTAAGGACTGATTTTACATAAATACCAACACCACCAGAAGCACTCTGTGAGGAAGTATGATGGAATTTGTACCCAGGAATATCAATATTTGTTGAAATGGGTGAAGATACAGAATCCTTGATTTCAGAAAGACCAATGAGTTGGAAGTCGATACCAATGCTTCCTAAGAGAGTAAATAGCTCATCAAAGTGGAGTGAGCGGGCTTCGAGTCCAAGATAATACCTAGATGTTTATGTTCATTTACTTTTTCCACGGGTATGTTGTTAAAGAGAATCACTGGATGATCTGTTTCCTTTCTTTTCCTTGAAAATAATATCTCAACAGCTTGCTTTTGCGGATCGGGATTAAATGACATCCTCCAATCATGGGCTCACTGACTTATCAACTCTAGGTCATGATTCATGTAATTTGCAGCTGCAGTAGGTTCTCGGGCACAGGGGTGTCGTGGGTAGGGACTCTTAGGGGGCAGGGCACAGTTCAGTAATTTTCCGACCAAGGTTTGCAGTTAAATCCTATGACATCATCAAGCACAGAAAAAAGTACTTTTTTGTCGTAATTTACAGAAGTCCAAGTCAGGACCAGGGTGAGTTTGATGATTTCACAATAAATTTCGAGTTGCTGCTTTCCAAAATGCATGCTTAAAATCCTTTCAGTGTAGTTATCACTGGTGACTTTAACTGTCGATCAACTCAATGGTGGGAAAATGATATCGAAAATAACGAGGGAAGAGTATTTGAGCCTTTCGTTTCTGAACTTGGACTTCATCAGTTAATATCAGAACCAACACACTTCATGGGGGATTCTAAATCTTGCATTGATTTAATTTTTACTGATCAGCCCAACCTCGTTATCGAATCTGGTGTTCATCAATCATTACATGAGCAATGTCATCATCAAATTGTTTATGGTAAATTGTCTGTGTCTAACATAGCAAAACCTCCTTTCACCCGTAAGATTTGGTATTATGACAAGGCAGATTTTGTAGCGATCAGAAAAAGTATTGAAATGTTCCGTTGGCAAGAGCATCTTGACAGAATAATATGTCCAAATGAACAGGTCAAATTTCTCAATGAAGTTCTTTTGAATATCTATTCTAATTATATACCAAACAAGGTTAAAACCATCCGGCCTTGCCAAGCACCCTGGATAACACAAACTGTTAAAAATTTTCTGAGGAAAAAGAATCGAGCTTATAAAAATTTCATGAGGAGGGGTCAGCCAGTCGACAGGCTTGAAGGAATACAAAAAATGATAACTGAAGGTTCGAAATTGATTGAAGATGCAAAGCGTAATTATTTTCTTAAGGTTGGGAACACCTTAGCAAACCCTGAGACCTCCAGCAGGACCTATTGGTCTTTAATCAACACTGTTCTAAATAAGGCTAAGATCCCCATAATTCCACCTCTTTTAGAAAATGGATTATTCATAACTGATTTCACTGAAAAGGCACAAATATTCAATGACTATTTCATACTTCAGTGTACGACAATTGACACCGGCAGCGAAATCCCCCAACATATTCCAGTAGCTACTACTCTGATAAATGACTTTGTTATCTCTGATGAAAAGATACTGAACATTATCAGATCACTTGATCCTCATAAAGCTCATGGCTGGGACGAAATATCTATGAGAATGATAAAATTAAGTGATGCTGCATTAGTTGTTCCACTAAAGATAATATTCACAAACTGTTTGAGGTGTGGTCATTTTCCCCAAATATGGAAATGTGCAAATGTTGTGCCTGTCCATAAAAAGAATGAGAAAAATGTGAAAGGAAATTACCGTCCAATTTCTCTTCTTCCTATTTTTGGGAAAATTCTTGAAAAGTTAATATACGATTCTTTATACTCGCACCTTGTCTCGTGTGAGCTACTTAATCCAAATCAGTCAGGTTTTCGTCCAGGTGACTCGACAGTCAATCAACTAATATCGATAACTCACACCATCTTTAAAGCATTCGACTGTAATCCTCCACTTGATGTCCGTTCTGTTTATCTTGATATTTCGAAAGCTTTTGACAAGGTATGGCATGATGGTCTTGTTTACAAACTTAAACGGTGTGGTGTTTCAGGAAAACTTCTTTCTCTTATTCAAAGCTTTCTTAAGGATCGAAAACAGCGAACTGTTCTGAACGGGAAATGTTCTATTTGGGGAGATATCTCGGCTGGAGTACCACAGGGTTCTATATTGGGACCATTGTTTTTTCTTGTGTACATAAATGATCTAACTGAAAACTTAAAGTGTAATGTTAAACTTTTCGCTGATGATACGTCGTTATTCACGGTCGTCAAAAACTCCAATACAGCTGCCAATGATATGAATCATGACTTAGAGTTGATAAAGCAGTGGGCTCATGACTGGAGGATGTCGTTTAATCCTGATCCACAAAAGCAAGCTGTTGAAGTAACATTTTCGAGGAAAAGAAACAAAATTGACCATCCAGTGATACTTTTTAACAACACACCTGTAAAGAAAGTAGACGAGCATAAACACTTGGGACTTTTTCTTGACTCAACATTGTCTTTTTCTGCTCATATCAAAGCAGCTATCACTAAAACACGTAGGGGTATCGGTCTGCTGAAATATCTCTCCAAATATCTCCCCAGACATACACTTAACGAATTATATAAGCTGTACGTGCGACCCCATCTAGACTATGGGGATGTTATCTATCATATTCCTGCAAAAGTATGTGAATTTAGTGGCAATACAACTTTGCCAAATTTCATGGAGAAGTTAGAGTCCGTTCAGTATTCTGCTGCTCTTGCTGTCTCCGGAACATGGAAGGGTACGTCGAGAGAGAAGCTGTATGCAGAGCTAGGCTGGGAATCATTAAGCTCCCGTAGGTGGAGCAGACGCCTTATCTTATTCTATAAGTTCACAAATAATCTGACTCCTAAATATACCACGGATCCAATACCACCACTGCGGCAGTCTCGATACTCTCTTCGCAAGCAGGATGCCATCGGGCAAATAAGGACAAGGACTGAAAAATTTAAATCCAGTTTCTATCCTCACTGCTTATCTGAATGGAATAAGCTTGATCCAGAAATTAGACTTGCGCCTTCTATTGCTGCTTTTAAGACAAAGCTGCTATCCAAAATTCGCCCCCTTCCTAAATCTGTCTTTCGAATACATGACCCAAAAGGACTATCTTATCTTTCCCAACTTAGGGTTGGTCTCAGTAAATTAAATTTTCACAAATTCAACCACAATTTCAGAGATACTATAAATCCAATGTGCCCTACCAACGATGGCATCGAGGATACGGAGCACTTTTTGTTGCTCTGCCCTTCTTTTGAAGTACCACGTAGAGATCTTCTCGCTGGAGTTTCTGCCTTAGTACGACCACTTGGACATACAAATCTTTCAAATGAGTTTCTAATGCAGATTTTATTGTATGGTGATAAAGATTTTCCTGATATTCTCAATAAAGATATACTTCTGTTAACTCTCAGCTTTATCCATAAAACTGGTCGGTTTGATTAGGAATTTGAAACTTAGTAAGTCATTCAACCACCAAATTCCCCGTTTAAGTAAATGTTTCCTGTTTTTTTTTCTTTTGTATTAGTTACTTTATTGTCTTTTTTCTCTCTAGCAGTCACGTGTTGTGCTATGTTCGTATTTCCTGTTTTATGTTGCCATGAGGTAGTTGTAGTTTTTCACTCCGATTGGTATTGTTCTGGTAGTAGGGTATCGTATCTTGTAAGTAGTGTAACAAGTAATATGTATTGTAAGTTTTTTAATGGAATGTATAAAAAAAAAAAATAAAAAAAAGCACATGCGCAGTTGATTTAGAGTGGCCATGTATTCCTTTTGATGACGTCACATCACTTTTTGCGTCAATATCTTCATTTTCAGGTTATCTGTTCTTGCAAGACACGTTGATTATTTCTAAATCAAGCTCACTCCGATATTCAATGCAGAGGAAATCTTTTTTTGCTGAGTTAAAACACTTTCCCTGTCTTTAATCATTTTCTTCGAAAAACAAGCCCAGACTTTCTCAAACTTTAAGCAAATTATATAAACGAGGTTTTTGTCTTTTATGCGCTCTTGCCTACATTGGAATTGTAACAGAAGTCAGTTAGAGAATGAAAAGCTTTAATCATGACACTCATGCTAGTAACTAACAGTATAAAACTCGACAGTGTCCTCAGTGGCGTAGCCAAGGTGCTGTCATTGGGGGTCCGAGGGCTTGCCCCCGGAAAATGCTTTGGGGCCACGCCCTTCATAACGTCAGAAAACACCCCTTTTAGGAGAAACCATCCTAAAAGGAAAAGGAGAAGAGTCCTCATGATGGGCTATTTGGCGAGAAAACTTCGATAATCAGGACAAGTGACATTTCTCTTACAGGATTATTAATTTTGCCAGAAATTTCATTGACGATATTCATTGAAATTTCACGGAGGTGCCGACTTTATTGCAGATTTGGCTTTTCTTAGACACCAACTTTTTGACCATTGGGGGGTGACCGCCCCCCTTCTCCCCTGTCTACGCTAATGAGTGTCCTGTGTCAGAAATATAATCGTGGATGAAACAGGAGTATTCTACTTTCTATTATGGTATCAAGTCAATGAATTTTACGAATGTACGAGCGACATAGAAATATGCAAGATCCCAGTCTTTGCCGAAAAGCCGAACGGATTTGAAATTTCCGAAACATTTCCGAACTTCCGACGCTAGGAGGGGCACGTGCCCCCTGCCCCCCACCCACGACGCTTCTGCTCGGGCAACCGTAAACAAGGACATATTATCAGCAAAAAGTTTAACATTACATTTCATTTCATAATGAATTTTATTTCATACATTTCTTTCATTTCTTTTCATTTCATACATTTCATTAAAATTACATTACATTTCGTCTGACTTGTATCCATGCTAGAGACAATTTTGCCAACATCAGAAATTAGTGATAACATCTAACGTTGAATGCATTACACAATGAACGTAAAGGAAATGATCTATATAAAAATAGAACTCCTTTACAAACATTGCGTTGCTTTTCAATCAACACTGATCGAAGCTCGGCTTCTTGCCTTTCGAGGAGAGTTACCTTTGTCCCCATTCTGACGGTACGAAGATAAATCAGGGTGTGGCAACCTTGCAGAAGAGAGGACAATGAAGGGAAAAGTGATAACGCCTATAATAGCTGGGACATAGCTGGGAAAATCGAGGTGTTCCCAAATTTTTACAATATTTACCTAATTATTTGAATAAGAAACTCTACCCTTAGATCACCAAAAAATGGGGAATTTCGGAATCCCTACTTTCCAAAAGATGATCCTCGAAAGTTTATCAATCCACAATCCATTTGTTTTGTTGATGTAAACATACAATTATCCAGTAAATTAATCACAAAATCCTCCTCTTCACAACATTAACTTCCAACACTTGCTTGAAAACAGTTTTCTGACGAGTGTGCAATTGACATCTTCATAAACGGCGCGAAAACTACTCGTCATGTGGGAAGTCCCTCATTTCATTTCATTTCATTTCATTTCATTTCATTTCATTTCATTTCATTTCATTTCATTTCATTTCATTTTATATTATTTAACCACGGTAGCCCCGTCAATCCTGCGGAGACTGCTTTACAGGGGGCCGTGCAAAAAGACTACAAAGTAAAAAACTAATTTACAAATGTTGCTAACTTAAGTTAAATAGAAATAAAAACACTAAAAATGTCTATAACAAAATTATACGAAATTAAATCAAAGGAAAAGTGAAATCAAACTCTCTGCAATGGCTCGTTTAACCTTTTCTTGAAGGTAGGAAGAGAGGGTGCATGTTTGACACTAAAGCTTAATTTGTTCCAAAGCTTAGGTCCACGAAATGAAATAGTTTCCACCTTGTCTTGCCTAATAGGAAAATTTTTGTCCGTGGGAAAATTGGACACACTATTCTAAAGGGGGATTTTGATAAACGTTTTGAAGAAAAAATCAAAACTGCTCTTATTGTCAAATTTTGGTTGAATGAATATTTAGAAAATGTACCACAGAGAATCTTTTAAGATTGGGCGTGACGCATTTAGTCATTATGTTGTGACAGACAACTTTAGCACATTTTGTTGTTTCTGACTAGAAAACTGAAAAGCAAGAGTGGAAATAATACTAACTATTAAAGATATTTACAAGTACTCCCCCACCCCATACACTGTTTTCAATAAATTCACCAACCATTCATGGGTCAGGGAACCAAGCTTCTTAATACCATGTGCATGTATTTTTTGATAAGAAACTGCCTGTGAGAAACTGTAGGCTCAATATTTCAAAATTTAACCCTAATCCATATGGGCTTTTTTCAAGCTACCATATATGGGGGGGGGGTGCTTTCCACCCCCCTCTGAAAACAGCCTTAGACTCACCAGGATGCAGTATAACTTGGCACAGTTATAGAGCAAGTAATTTGCAATATGTAGCACAATTTGGGTGTGGTTACCACGCCCTATGACGTCACAGTGACGTCATAAAGTTGAAAATTGGCCAAAATCAGGTTCTCAAGTTAAATTTGAGTTTAACGAAGATTTTGAAGGAACTGTATGCGGTTTTTGGTCTAGTTTGTCAAAATACTTGCTGAAAAATGTTATGTTCTTGTAAATAGCGCTTTTTGAATGATATTTTGGTAGAAATTATTCAATTCTGATGACGTAATTTATGTTATAAATTTGTTCCATGTAAAAATAGACAAAAAGAAGCGGCAAAATGGTGATAATCCATCACAAATGCATCATTGGAGTGTTTTTAATGGAAAAAGGTGGAAAATATTTAAAAAAATTGCTAATTAGCCTAATTTGGCGACCAAAATGACGTCATAATAAAAAATGCTGACGTCATCAAATTCCATAAATTCCGGTAGCAAATTAAAGCCCTTTGTTTGCTGATTTGTTTGATATATAATACTTCATAATTTAAGCAAATTTTGCCATTGAAATCATTGAAAGCAACAATTTTTCTGTTTCCTGCTTCCAAATATGGGCATGTCACGTGACCTGTGAGTGCTATTGTTCAAATTTTTTTTCATCTAAATGTAGCTAATAGATAATTAGTAAAAGTCAAGGAGACTGGGGGGACATAGCTGATGTCGTTTAAAAACGCAGCACGAAAAACCTTGAGGGGGGGTGGAATCCACCCCCCCCCCATATGGATTAGGGTTAAGAAACTGCGCTGCGGGCTACCTGGATCACAGGAGGCCCAATCGCGTATTAATATTTAGATCTGATCTCTACTCATGGACTCTTCCTGCAGCTTGCCGCTATGAAGCCATAGGCTATTCAGTTCAATACAACTAGTCTGTTGATGTTGCTGTACTGTACTGCAATAACGCAGTACAGTACAGCACAGTACAGAACAGGAAAGCAAAATTTGACTTCTACCGCTCGATTGAACCTAGGTCCATCGATAATGAGAAGAAATTTTGGAAAGCGGTTAAACCCCTGTTTTCAAATAGTAATCCAATGGGAGAAAAAATTGTTTTGATTGAGGACGAAGTGATTATATCAGATGATGCTATGATTGCTGAGTGTTTCAATTCGCATTTTGTAAATATTACCGATTCTCTAGGGCTGGACCCCATGTTTAAACAAGTATCTAGCTGTATAGAGCTAGATGAGAAAATAGAAGTTGCTCTAACTAAATACAGTAACCATCCAAGCATTATCGCTATCAAACATAAGGTCAAAGTCGAGCAGAAATTCCAGTTTTCCCATGTTTACCCTTGGGATGTTATGAAGTTTGTTGAGGCACTAGATGCTAGCAAATCCACCAGTGGAAATATACCCACTAAGATAATCAAGATGGCCAAAGACATCTTATGCCCATATCTAACTGACTGCATAAATACAGCTATACAAAATTGCTGGTTCCCAGACGAATTAAAGAAAGCTGATGTTTCCTCAATTTTTAAAAACGATGATTCCAGTTGGAAAGGAAATTACAGACCAATCAGTGTCTTGTCAGCTTTGTCGAAAGTTTATGAAAGAATTATGGGTGTACAAATGGACAGTCATTTTGCTACAATACTATCTCATCTATTGTCCGGCTTCAGGCAAGGATACAGTACTCAACATGCCTTATTTCGTGCTATCGAATCGTGGAAAAAATGCCTTGATACCAAAGGCATTGTTGGTACTATTCTGATGGATTTGTCCAAAGCATATGATTGCATACCCCATGATCTACTCATAGCGAAGTTAGAGGCTTACGGATTCGAAACTAGTGCGCTGAAGTTGGTATACAGTTACCTAACTAATCGAAAACAGAGAGTCAAAGTAGGTTCAGCATATAGCACTTTCCAAAGCATTTCCACAGGGGTTCCACAGGGGTCTGTACTTGGTCCTCTCCTTTTCAATATCTTTATAAACGATCTGTTCTTCACAGAATTAGAGTCTGAGATTTGCAACTTTGCTGACGATACAACAATTTATTCATGTGACACATCTGTAGATGCCGTCATGATAAAACTTGAGGACGATTTACAAAAACTTCTAGATTGGTTTAAAAATAATGGAATGTGTGCCAATCCAGCGAAATTTCAAATGATGTTTTTGGGTCTCAAGAGTGACAATTCGCTCTGCCTCAACATCGGTGGACAACAAGTGAAACATAGCGATCAGGTAAAGCTCCTTGGCGTACAAATAGACAACTCTTTAACATTTGACGCACACATCCAGGAGTTATGTCGAAAAGTAAACCAAAAATTATGTGCATTCTCAAGAATAAGACCGTTCCTCAATGAAGAGAAAGCTAAAATGCTACTAACATCTGTTGTTATGTCAAATTTTTCATATTGTCCCTTGATATGGCTATTTTCTAGCAAAACTGCTAACAAAGATATAAATAGGACCAATAAACGTGCTTTGAGGGTTTTGTACGGAGACTACGACTCATCATTTGAGCAGCTTTTAGCCAGGGCTGAAAGCATTACAGTCCACCAAAAGAATCTACAAAGTCTTATGACTGAAATCTATAAGACCATGAACCATCTAAATCCTTCATATATTTGGGAGTTCTTTGTTAAAAAGGATATACCGTACAATCTCCGAACCAAAGAGCTATGCAGGCTTCCATCAGCACAGTCACATCGATACGGACTAAATTCTCTTTCATTTAGAGGCAGTCTCCTGTGGAACACTCTAGATGATGAACTTAAGAGAGCTGATACTTTGAGAAGTTTTAAAAGGGGCATCGCAGAATGGGATGGCAAAGGATGTAAATGTTTAATTTGTAAATAATTTTGTTATATTGTAAATAGTTGGTTTAAATTAGTTTTTAGTAACTATGTAGCTACCAACTGTAAATAATATTATGATGATATTATGATGATGATGAACGCAACATTATTGCTTGTGTACTGTATTGTGTACAGTAGTACAGTACAGTAACATTAGTAATAAAAATAACAAGGAGCGAAGCTTCTTTACCTGCCTAAATTTAACAACAGTGTTGTCCTCGCTGAATCTCGGCGAATTTTGCATTAAACGCCAAGTTCTTTGCATCAAAATGTTCCCCAACTCTTAAACTTCGCACAGAAGAAATTTGTTTCTGCTTTCCTCCATGAAATTATTTAAAACGGACGCGAAATAATTCTCATCTCCACGACGGTTTGAAATCTTCCGAAGCTCGTCCCATCATCGCACCCATGATCAAAGAGGCCGAAGTTCGACATTTCGAAATTAGAATTATTAAGCAGAAAAAAAAGCAAACAAAATTCAATTGCTCTACCGGTCGTCCTAAAAATTATTACAAGCTCGACAACTACCAAGAAGAACATCAGAAAAGCCGTCGTGAAATTTCATTACTTATCGTTACAGGGACGGCCAAATCATATTTTGAGGCATAGCTTATCTTATTGAAAGCTTCAAATCTGCAGAATCATCTTCAAGAAATACTTTGGAAGGTGCCAAGACGATGTACTTGCAGGCATTAAAGACAATGTCTTTTAGATAAATAACATGGTTCATAATCAGGTTTTTTAAAGCACCTGTACACGTTCTTTCACTCTATTGTGTAATTTTTCATTTTGTTTTATATTCCATTAAAAATTTACACGACATTTTACTCATTACAATACATACAAACTACGCTACAATACTACAGATACGATACCATGGGGAGCAAAATACTATGTCTACCCCTGGCCAATACATGAAATAGGTAAGAATTACATAAACTACGCTTAACTACTACTACTACTACTACTACTACTACTACTACAACAAAAGGAAATTTACGAAAAGGGACATTTGCGAAGAAGTACTTGGTGGTTGAGTGACGTATACACTAGGTTTCAAGTGAACTCAATTAAACAGACCAGTTTATGGATGAACTGCAAAGTCAATTCAAGTATATTTCTATTGAGGTCATCAGAAAGGTCTTGATCACCATATAATAAAAGTTGCGTTAGAACATCATTTGAAAGATTGGTGATTTGGACAAATGGTCGTAATAATTCAACAATTCCAGCGAGAAGATCTCGTCGTTCAACATCAAAAGAAGGGCAGAGCAACAAAAAGTGCTACGTATCCTCAATGCCATCGCTCGTTGGGCACATTGGGTTGACAGTATCCCTAAAATTATGTTTGAATTTGTGGAAGTTCAATTTGCTGAGACCAACCCTAACTTGAGTGAGATATGATAATCCTATTGGATCGTGAATTCCAAAGACCGATTTTGCAGGAGGGCGGATTATTGATAAAATCTTTTTTTTTTAAACAGCAAGGGATGGTGCAAGTCTCAATTCAGGTTCAAGCATGTTCCATTCGGATAAGCAGTGGGGATAGAAGCTAGACTTAAATTTTTCTGTCCTTGCCTTTATTCTCCCAGCAACATCCTGATTGCGAAGTGATTACTGCGACTGATGAAGAGGTGGGATTGGATCCATTGTATATTCAGGGCTTAGATTATTTACAAACTTGTAGAACAATGTAAGGCGTCTACACCATCTTCGGGAACTTTGTGGCTCCCAGCCAAGCTCTGCGTACAGCTTCTCTCGCGATGTTCCCATCCACGTTCCTGTTACAGCTAGAGCAGCAGAATGCTGAACGGACTTTAACTTTTCCATTAAATTTTGTGGAATGAAATTTTGACTGAATTCACATACTTTAAAAAGAATATGGAAAATAACATCACCATAGTCCAGGTGGGGTCGCACATAGAGCTGATATAATTCGTTTATGGTATGCGTAGGAAGATATTTGTTGAGATATTTCAGCAAACCGATGCCCTTTCTTGTTTTAGAGATAGCTGATTTGATATGAGCTGAAAACGAAAGCTTTGGGTCCAGGATAATTCCTAAATGCTTATGTTCGTCTACTTTCTTAACAGGTATGTTATTAAAGAGGATCACTGGATGATCTATTTTCATTCTCTTCCTGGAAAATATTAATTCAACAGCTTGTTTTTGCGGATCAGGATTAAATGACATTCTCCAGTTGTGAGCCCACTGTCCTATCAAATCAAGGTCATGGTTCATATCATTGGCAGCTGTATTGGAATCTTCAACTACTGTAAACAATGATGTATCATCAGCAAATAACTTAACATTGCACTTTAAGCCTACAGCTAGATCATTTATATACACAAGGAAAACAAGGGTCCTAAAATGGAACCCTGAGGCACTCCTGCTGAAATATCTCCCCAAATACAACTCTGTCCATTCAGAACAGTGCGCTGTTATCGATCCTTTAGAAAACTTTGGATTAGAGAAAGAAGTTGTCCTGAGATGCCGCATCGTTTAAGCTTATAAATTAGACCATCATGCCATACCCTATCGAATGCTTTGGAAAAGTCAAGATACACAGAACGAACATCAAGAGGAGGATTACAATCAAAAGCCGTAAAGATTGTATGTGCTCGTGAAAGTAATAGACCTTTCCCCTGATTACGTCACACACCTGTGAGCGCGCAATGCATTCTGGTAGTTGTATTTAACACGCGATCAGCTGTGTATGTTTTTCTATGGTGATCGTACGGAGTTCTACATTCTATCTCAAAGTTTACAGCGAAAATTCAAGGAAATTATGGAAAATACTTCAAATTTAGCCTACCAGAACATCCCTAGTGTCTTCGAAACTCTTGCACGGGGACTGATGCTTAGGAAAGAGGAGAAAACAAAGATTCCTCCCCGAATAGTGGCGAGAATCCGATGCGGCCTACATTTCTGGCGTTAGTCAAGAAAGAAAATACGAGCCGGTGGCTGCAGGGATCACTTGCTGTGTGCCAGATTGTTTCAGTAAAAGCCAGAGAGACTAAGAGCTTCATTTTACACCATTTCCAATCGCAAAAGCAAGGAAAATTATGATTTTGGAAAGAGAGGCCTACTTAAAAATAAAGAGAGGAAAATAAAGAGAGGCCTACTTCGAAAGCAAGGAACAGGTTAGGGTTAGGGTAGGAATCTCTGCTGCCAGTCACTAGGGGTCTTTCTCTCTTTTTACCTTCAGCCTTCTGAAACACAAGTTCTTGAAATTTAAAGGCTTTTGACAAGTGGTTTCTTGCATCAGCTGGTACGTGCTATTTCTGCCCAACATGACTGCACGCCAAGTCTCTTGGAATTTCCGTTACACCCATGTTGACATAGTCAAGAAGGGTGTACAGCAGGGCACCGACATGTTTGCAGCACCCGCCTTGAGCTGCCTTGCAGTTACACTTATTGTTACGGAGTTTTTTATTACTCTATCATAAATCTTTTCACTGTGAAAACTTGGAAATAAACTTAGAGATCTAGTCCAGCCCGTCCAGCCTTCTTTCTCCGTTTGCTTTGCCATTGCAACTTCCCTTGTTTCTTCACTAACGCCAGACATTTTAGGCCGCATCGGATTCTCGCCGCTATTCGGGGAGGAATCTTTGTTTTCTCCTCTTTCCTAAGCATCAGTCCCCGTGCAAGAGTTTCGAAGACACTAGGGATGTTCTGGTAGGCTAAATTTGAAGTATTTTCCATAATTTC
>REGM01000278.1:290415-301429 GCA_004194415.1 Aurelia aurita | reverse complement strand
TTTTCTTCTGTGGATTTTTACCAAGTGCACTTACAACGTTGAGACTTTCTGACTTTTAGTTTATATCCTTCTTGCAATCAAAAATTAATTTTTTAGAAAAATTAAATTCATTCCAGGGGGTAAACACACTAAAT
Organism: Aurelia aurita; assembly: GCA_004194415.1. Taxonomy (NCBI): domain Eukaryota; kingdom Metazoa; phylum Cnidaria; class Scyphozoa; order Semaeostomeae; family Ulmaridae; genus Aurelia; species Aurelia aurita. The sequence continues at coordinate 301,295 of REGM01000278.1, read as the reverse complement.
TTTCGAGAGATGTCTGTGTAAAATTTCGAATAAATCCTATTAAAATCTATAGCTAATGTGATAAAAAGATGAAAGACGATAAAAATATACTACTTTTAATCCTCTATCCAACCAACTAGTTTTTTTGTAATTTAAACGTATAATTGTGCGTATTTCGGCACTAAGCATTCGCAAATTCTTTGAATTCCTGTGTGATGACGTCATCACTTTTCGCTAATTTTTCTTTACAAAGCAATTGCTATTTATCCACAGAATACACCAAAATTGGACTGATGTCCCTACTGCTTTCCGTTTTCTCACAATCAACGATTGAAGATTTTTAGTACTGAACCCTATTGATTTTGAAAATGCAACATTGTGACGTCATGAGCAGGTCACGTGACATAACTAAAAATAGATTTCATTTTTGGGTGCATCTCATGATGTACTATACACATGCCAAGTTTCCAGGCTCTAGCATATACAGAACAGAAATAAAACAGGGGGGGCTGAATCAGCCCCCCCCCCTAGTCTTGCTAGAGCATCAAATACCCTAGGCTTGATAGGGTTAAAACACTTTGCAACTCATAACCAAAAGTTGAAACAGTTTCTTAACTTCGAATTGAAATCTGATCGCTTCCAGTAGAGTTTCTTAATTTTCTGGAGGAGGCTACTAGAGTTTCTTATAAGCGGATTTTTTCTAATTTTTTTATAAGAAACTTGGCTCTGATCTTTAGTAGGGTTTCTTAACCCTATCTGGACCGGGGGGGGCTAAATTAGCCCCCCCTACAATGTTTGTCTGGGTAATTCTGCTTTGCTAATTTCTAGGCTTATAATTTTTTGTGACTTTTCCTAACTATCTATTTAGCACCTTCTATCCAAATTTCTTCAAGATATCTCATGTAGTTTTGGAAATATAATAATTTTCTGAGAGAGTAGTTTTAATATCTTGTTTGTTTTACGGTCAAACCCTTTATAACTTCAAAGTAAGATAATTTTTGACAGAAGTAAGATAACTGGATGAAATTTTCAGTTCAACCATGAATTAATAAGAGAATGTGGAAAAAAACATAATTTTATTGTTTTTCTAAGAAATGACGTCATTGATGACGTCATATATATAATGAATTTAGGTAATAAATATAGGTTTACAAAATTCATTATTTTTTCTAAAAATTATGTTTTTATGAGATTTTGATACTTTATCTATCAATTACAGTTAAAATAAGCATAGTATTTCTCTGGAGTGAGATTTTACAGTCAAATCTGTAATAGTACTGTTTTTGGCCTAAAACAAAGAAAATGATGACGTCATAGAATATACAACAATTAGAGTAAAATAAATTATAAATTCGGACTTTTCGCATCAAATTACATAAGATGGCCAATTTTCTTTCTTCTAGCCCTTGTCAATTCGGAGTTCTGAGGGGGGGGGCTAATGTAGCCCCCCCGGCCTGAGGATGCTCAGAAAAGCAAGGTCCAGATAGGGTTAACGTAGGGCCCAGTTTTTATACTAAAAGTTTCTTGTAGAGTTTCTTAATTTTCCTTATAACTGAAGTTACATTTTATCAAATTCATCTAGGACCGCTTTTTGAGCCAAGATTTGAAAGAACCAAATCATAAACAAAATTTATACTTTTTAGTATTATTTGGGTTCGGGATACAATTTCTGTTTGAAAACATTTGGCAACGCCTAACTAAAATTGAAAAATTAGTTAAATTCAAATTGACCTTTGATTGTTTCTAGTAGAGTTTCTTAATTTTTTGGAAGAGGCTACTACAGTTTCTTATATAACCGGTTTCTTATTAAAAAAATAAGTGTATTTACTAAAATTGCACTCGAAACCATGATAAAACATGTTTGATTACTTTACAGTTTCAAAAAACAGTTTTGAGTAGGCTGCTAAAATTGAAGCTGCAAATCACAAAATTTTCATAGCTGTTTTAATCCAGGAGCACAGTTTCTTAATTTTTGGAATTTGACCCCCCGGGCCTAGCTGATACAGCTATAAGCGGTTTCTTGTAAAAAAGAATGAGTGCATCTCACGTACATAATTTGATTTGGACAACAGAATCACTTGCAAATTATTTGCGTCTGACACCGATGACAGCAAAACATGATCCGAAAGAAAAAATACAAGAATATAACAAGGTCAGAGAGACCATTAAAATGTATGCAGTGAAGCTACGTTAGCAGCATTGAAGCTCTGAAGCATTTAATAATTTGCTAAAGCCGGCTACTGGTCTCTTACTAATACTCAAGGAAAAAATAGAGGGCGTAATTGTGCGCTTACCCCCTTCCCTCTACCGACATCGATGGGAAGCTACAAAGGGAACTGTCAGGTTGACCTGGTATGATCTATAGATCAAACTAAATTTTTTCCCTCTAGTTTTCCAACAACAAACTGAAAATAACTTATTTAAGGATGTGAAATCGACTTCTTTATTCTAACGAATGATATTTTCGTAGACTCAATCATTTTCGCGACATATCTGTTCAGATTTTTGTTTGCATGTGTACATTTCAGCTACGGGATAGTTGAGCTGCGATCGTTGGCCAAAGCTTGTAGAAACTGTTTAATTTGTCGCTGTCGAGTTCGTTCGTTTAGCAAGGAACCAGTGGATTTTCGGAGTTGTCAAGTCTTGGTTCGTCTTTAAAAATGAAGTACTGGTGAGTAACTATTTCTTTACATCGTTGCACATCTTTCTGTCACAATATTTGCTCTGCTTTCTGCATGCGCTTGTGCACGGTCGTCAGTTCGGAGAAGATTTCGTACATTTCCTTTCAGCGAGATGAAGCCAAATTTGTATTGATATTGAGCAAAATATTAGTTATAATAGTTAGCTGATGCGTCTATGGTGCATATTTACTTACGTGATTAACTTTAAAAGAAAGTCGTTTGTTTTGCTACATGTTCAAGCATGAAATGCCTAGGCCTACTTGCTGAATGCTCCTCAATTTGCCTTAGGTTCACTGTCTCAACCTGTACTAACTTTCGAGGAACTCTCTTCGAACNACGGGATAGTTGAGCTGCGATCGTTGGCCAAAGCTTGTAGAAACTGTTTAATTTGTCGCTGTCGAGTTCGTTCGTTTAGCAAGGAACCAGTGGATTTTCGGAGTTGTCAAGTCTTGGTTCGTCTTTAAAAATGAAGTACTGGTGAGTAACTATTTCTTTACATCGTTGCACATCTTTCTGTCACAATATTTGCTCTGCTTTCTGCATGCGCTTGTGCACGGTCGTCAGTTCGGAGAAGATTTCGTACATTTCCTTTCAGCGAGATGAAGCCAAATTTGTATTGATATTGAGCAAAATATTAGTTATAATAGTTAGCTGATGCGTCTATGGTGCATATTTACTTACGTGATTAACTTTAAAAGAAAGTCGTTTGTTTTGCTACATGTTCAAGCATGAAATGCCTAGGCCTACTTGCTGAATGCTCCTCAATTTGCCTTAGGTTCACTGTCTCAACCTGTACTAACTTTCGAGGAACTCTCTTCGAACATTGTCCAAATCCTAGATATTATTTCATAGAAAAGCGTGTATTTTTTATAATTAGAGAAGTTAAAAAACAAAGAGGTTTATGGCAAGGGCAATTGACACATAGGAAGATATCGCAACCTGCCTCAAAATACCGTAGCAAAATGTTCAGATCAGTGTAACGTTTTTCTCTGAAGCTATCGCACCGAGAACATTTGAACAGGTATGGTCCTATGCATAATAAACCTTTTTCAGTTGAAATTTGCAAAAAAATCGAGTTACCCGAGCGTGCAATGTTTTTTATAGAGAGGGGGTTAAAATGGCCTAAATCTTGCTGCGAAACGCGGAAGTAGACTAAATTACGGCATCTGATTGGTCGGTTGGCAAGATGAAATGTCACGTGATCGGAGCTCTAAGACAAAAGAAAAGATTTGTCCGCTATGCTAAATGTGATATATCTTGACTCACTCAGTATATCAGAGGTAGCATCCTTTGTTTTGTTTCTCGTTTATTTCAGAGCAAAGTAAATGGGATTTGGAAAGAATTTTCGATAACTTAACTTTTCTAAAATTTATTCAAGCTTATGGATGCTTTGAGGAATTCTGTTGAGCTAAGTGTGGAAATTAGTTATCTAGTCGATTAAGTGTCGATTCAATGTTTTTGAATACTTGCAAGCTTCGGCCTATTTTGTTCGATCAACGAGGGGTATGACATTCGATAGCCGTCTTTTGCCTCGATTTTGGAGCTTTTTTGCACATCAGGTCATTTAGGGCCTGTTTACATGGGAGTTTTTAGCCCGTTTACCCGACGCTTGTAAATATCAGTTTGCCATTACATGGAAAAGTTTCTGCCCGGGCTGAACTTCAGCTCGCCTTGCGCTAGCCGAGATGTAACGTTAATCCCTTAATTAGGTTGTTAATCCCCATTGTTTCGCAAGATAAGCGCCCATGTAAAGGCAAATATTTTTTCAGCCCGGACTGAAATATCAATGGCGCATGCGTTTTTGTCTAGTTTTGGCGCAAGACAGACTTTCAGCCCGGGCTGAAACTCTCCATGTAATGGCAAAATAATTTCACCTCGGCCAACAGGGCTGAAGTTTCATCTCGGGCTGAAAACTCCCATGTAAACAGGCCCGGGCGCCTCTGGCTTTTTTTGTCGCACAAGCGTTATCTTTAAAAGCTCGTAATCCGGTGAATTTTTGACAAATTTACAAGATTCTGGTGTCTAAAATTAATTTAAGGTCTTAGGGACTGGATTATGTTACCATGGAGTCCTTTCATTTATCGTTATTTTTTATATTTAATCAAACGTCGAGCATTTTTTTAGGGAAACTCTGTATGTTTCCTCAAAAGTATTTTTCAACATGTTTCTTGAATTCTAAAAAAAGAAGAAAAACCCCCCTAATTCTGAAAATATTGAAGATTTCTGAAAAGTCCAACGGAAAAATTATAGCAGCAGCTAAAATCCCTTTCAAGCCATTCAATTAAAAGAAATAGGTAATAGGATTTTGCACCGACCATTTTAAAGATTTGGAACCTGTGCATAAAAGCAGTGAACTCAAAGATATCTTTTCTTGTCTCTTAGACACTGACCAGCAGGTAATACACTGACCATGGTTTTCCCAGGCATCATGAAAGATTTAGAATTGGCAAACCAATCTTATATTCCAGTCGTTTAAACAGCAACCAACCGTTGACAGAAATACCCAAAAATCGACTCAGAAAAGTTTTAAGTTTGACTTGGACGATAGATTAAGTCCTCAGATTAATTCACGAAGAATAAATCAGTTTCCACAAGTTATCAAAAGATGAAAAATATCTTAAGGACCTGGCAAATTGAGGTAAATAGTGATCTTAAAGGGAAAAGATGTAGAAAAGAAACGACGACTTTGAGTTCATAGAGCTCCATGTGTCGTGATTTTGGTCCCCGCTGGATTTCTCTGCCTAAATAGATTTTGTTGCATAAATCCTTCCTTTGAGGTCTGCTCTATACGATTAAGGTAGGTGCCATTTTGTAAATGCACTTTTAGGGTGATTTTAGGGGGTTGGAAAACCACAGCTTAAAATGCTATCCTCTGCGGAGGAGGGAATTTTTGATAAAAAGCATTCGCGGTAAAACTATTGGGTTTCTTGGATAGAAATTATTATCTAGAGTCAAGCCCACCGAGTGGGGGCAAGGGGGCAACTGCCTAGAGGCATGGCACAAAATGGGGGCCTGCATAAACTTCATAGATGTTTTAATAGTCATTATTAATTATCAGCTTCAGGAAAACCTCTAGTGTAAAATTGATAATGACACCAAACTTTCACGAAAAAACATTTTATGAACAAAATATAGTTGATGCTGTAGTGACCTAGGAACCGGGGGCACTGGGGGCACGTGCCCTCCCCCAAGATTTTGCAATAAACGAGAAATTGCCATTTTTGCTTGAGGAAATGCCCCTTTAGCTTAATGAAAAACATGCCCTTGAATCTTCGTGCCCCTCCAAGTTTAAGATGATTCCTACGGCCCTGCTGTGGTTGATAGTTTATAAATATTTTTCTATTGTGAGCACTGCTGGAGAACAAGATTGCTTTGTGAGCTTTTCGGCCGATATGCTAATGATGTCATCAAAGTCCACCTTTCGGCAGTGTCTCGCTCAAGTGACAAAATAGCAATGTCATTCAATCTTCCCTGTCCCATAGTGCTTCTCGTGAAATTCTTTGTTAATTGAGCATGTTGAAAGATCTTTCTGCACTCGCAACAGTTACTGGAAGGCAGCAGAATATTCCCAGTGCAATGAAGAGATTTGGGAAAATGTTCATTAACCCGAAATCTCTCAACTTGTTAAGAAGCTCAAAAGGCTGCAATGAAGCTTCTTTTAACTTGAATGGGCAAAGACTCCGAAGTTGAATCATCTCTTCAAAGAGGTCAGGCAAAACATCAGTGATATAGGTATAGTTGTGAACTCAGTAACAGTGCTTCTGAGTGTTTTCTATTCTATTTCCACATATCGCCATGAAATCCAAAAGTTGATGCAATTGTTCTTGCCTCAAATCTTGCTGACATCCCTACCAGGTCCCGAAAAAGTCAACTGCGACATAGAAAGCATTTATTTCAAATTCTTCTTCGTTTGAGAGGCAACAAGATTTGTTGTCAACTTGTTCGTTGTCTTCAGCAATGAATGCCTTTCGCTTTCTCCACGCTTGAACCCAAGGCTTGGATCGGTACCAAGCAATTTTGCAATGCATCTATTTCGCTTCTTTCAAGATGGCATCCCATCTTTCTCTGATGACTTTAAGGTCATGAAGACGTGCATCAGGCTGCTTTACCTCTTCATCTATTGTAGAAACGGGCATTTCCATGAACAAGTTTGCAGTATGTATTGGAACATAAGAATATTTTACTGTACTACGATTAGCATGAGACTCTTAAAGGATTTGAAATATTTAAGAAGCATACTCTGCTGAGCAATTGGTTTCATTCAGTTGATTTAGAGCCTTCAAAACCCTTGGACGATGATTTGCAATGGGCTGCAGCTTCTATTCTCGCAGACCAACGAGTTGTCAATGTTGCCTGGAGTGATGCACCAGTACATTCAGGAAGAATCTCACATCTGGCCAGATCCTAGAGAAAAAATTTAAAGCTTTTGGGCATGCCCAAAGAAAGACTTCACCTTATCGAATGACTGTGCAGAATCAACTCCAACAAGGTTTAACGTGTGACATAAGCACAAGGAGAAATACCAGATGAATTCTTCTCCAGCAGACGTGTCTTTACTCCATTGTATTTTCTCTCACGTTTGCCCCTTTATCACACCCTTGTCCCCTGCAGTCGTCAAGTGGTATTGAAGAATTTTAAATAAGCTTCTGAATCATCTTTGCTATTTCTTCCCCAGATTTCTTACTGAGGTTGACATACTTGACGAAGGACTCATCGATTTGATATTTCTGTTCTTCTTCATTGAAAGCAATGTATCTCAAAATGAATGTTGTTTGTTCCTTGTGAGATGAATCTGGTGTTGCATCGACTATCAAGGAGTAATAATTTTGCATTTCTTCTTTTTTCAATGACTTGACGGACTTTTCATCGCATGTCTTCATGAATTCGTTTTGAGAGTCAGCTGACAAACAGTGCAATTGAAGTCATCTCTTTTCTCTCTGTGATTGCATAACTTTTTCTACGTGACGTGCCAAAACATCGTACTGGCTAAGAAGTTCAATTATTTCTAAGAAATTTCCTTTCCTTGGATCTCCTAGACCTTGAGAAACCTTGAAAAGCAAGACTTCTTTCGCAAGAAAACATATCACGGAGATGTTCTGCGAAGAACTTGCCGTCAGTGAAGCCCCTCCCCTCTGATCCATATTTTTTCAAGGCGGCCAAACAGTCACGTAATTGATGGTTTTCATCAACTTGGAAAGAGTGCTTTGGACTTAGCAAGCAGTCAACAGGCGTTAGAGTGTTTTGTGTGCTCCGTGTGCTCAGCCAACACACGTCAAATGACCCTTAACTGAGCTGAGATGGGATATTTTCAATAAAAGAAATCTAAAAGGTGAAAACTCCCACCGATGAAGGCCAAATTTTCCCTCATTTACAAAGCAAATCATATAGCCATAATAAGCAAAGGATATAATGCCATGACCACGAAAGACCATTTGAGGCTGAGAGACATGGCATGGATATAAAGCCATGACCATGAACTGCAGGATTTATGAGATCTTAATGAGATCTTAATTTATGAGATAATTTATGAAAATTTATGCAAATTAGAGCCATGAAATGCAGCATTTATGAGATCCATGTTGCGATATGGGGGAGAGCTGTAGTCCCCTAGCCCCCTCTGATGCCACCCCTGGTAAAATATTACTGCATGTCCCTGTAAAAGAGATAATTGTAATCAAAAAGTCCTCTGTACATTTATTTACGTAGCCAAACTTCTAATAGCAAATTTGTTTCTCCGCAGAGGTTCATATTTTGAACAGTCGTTTTCCAACCCCCCTAAAATCACCCTTAAAATGGATTTAAAAAATGGCAACTGCCTTTATCGTATAGAGCAGACCTCAAAGAAGGGATTTATGCAACAAAATCAATTTAGGCAGAGAAATCCAGCGGGATTACACAAAGGAACCCCACATCAAGTTCAGCCCAAAAATTACTCCTGAAGGTATCTGCCTTCTGCCTTGGTAAACAAAGTCACTAAATCAGTTCATAGGGGCGCAAACCGAACTGGACTTGTTAGGACAGCCGAGGATAACCTGGAACCTAATTTGAAAGACCCATCAATTCCAAAGTTGTTTTTGAATGCCTTTCTGCAAATTAGGAACTAAGAAAAAAACCTGTAAGAGAAATTCAACCTGTTAAATTCTTTGTCGTTTTCTTTTTGGCAGTCAACTTAAAGGTCACAATTAACTAAAACTAGCTGGTTTAAACCTTTTGCAGTATGGTTGCGTGTTTGACACTTCGATCGACTCCTCCGGGTGAATGGTAGCTGGAAATGAAGCCAAGTGATATGATACGACCACCAATTGCAATCCTGCAGGGAAGCAAAATAAAGAATTGATATTACTTTCAACACTAAAATAAACAAATGTGCATAGGTTCTTATTTATGGAGAGTGATTTAGGCCAAAATTAAAATGTAAAATGAATAGCCATTCATCTCGCTTCTATTTAGGATATATAAACTGAAAGACAACATGAAACGACATTCTTAAAAGGCAATTTGATAGTTTGCTTAGCTGGTCACAGGAACGGCTTTTCATTTCACCATTTCAGTTTGCCTATTCATTTTGGTGTAACGAAACGTCTATTCGCTTTGTCCTTTCAAATTGCATAATCAGTTTGCTTTATCAAAACGTCTCTTCATTTTACTGGTCCAGAATATCTTTTCGTTTTGTGGTATGAGTTTGCCTATTCGTTTTACTAAATAAGAATGCCTTTTCGTTTCTTCCTTTTCAAATTATCTTATCAGTTTACTGTATCTAAACGTCCTTTCGCTTCCTTGTATCCAAATGCCTTTTAATTTTGTCCTTTCGAATTGTCTTATCAGTTTACTGTATCTAAACGTCCTTTCGCTTCCCTGTATACAAACGCCTTTTAATTTTGTCCTTTCAAATCGTCTTATCAGTTTACTGTATTTAAACGTCCTTTCACTTCCCTGTATCCAAGCGCCTTTTAATTTTGTCCTTTCAAATTGTGTTATCAGTTTAATGTATCTAAACGTCCTTTCGCTTCCCTATATCCAAACGCCATTTAATTTTGTCCTTTCAAATTGTCTTATGAGTTTACTGTATCTAAAAGTCCTTTCGCTTCCCAGTATCCAAACGCCTTTTAATTTGTCCTTTCAAATTCTCTTCACTCAACCTTCGACGATGGTGTAGGCGTCTCGTTCTTTTTTATAAATTTATCAATAATCTCACTCCTGACTATACAAGAATACCAATTCCACCACTCCGGCAGTCCTCGTATTCTCTTCGTTATCAAGCTAAAATTGGCCAAATCAGTGCACGAACGGCATGCTTTAATGCAAGCTTTTACCCTAGTTGTTTGCTTGAATGGAATAAGCTCGACCACGAAGTAAGAGAATCACCTTCAATTAGCGTTTTCAAAATAAGCTATTATCTCTTATTCGTCCTCCTCCAAGCCAGTATATAGCATTCACGACCCAAAAGGTCTGGCAATACTTACGCAGTTACGCGTTGGTCTTAGTAAGCTAAATCTGCACAAATTCAGACACAATTTTAGTGACACATTGAATCCATTGTGCCCAATAAACGATGGTGTTGAGGACACGGAACACTTTTTGCTGCTCTGCCATTCTTACGATGCATACAGGAAGGATCTTCTCGATAGTGTAAGCGCAACGTTGCAACCGTATGGTTTGTCAAATCTTTCTAACGCGCTAATACTTAAAATAATACTGTATGGTGATGATAGGTTGTCCGTTGATTCTAATACAGAAATTCTTAAGGCAACTTTGAAATACCTATACGCAACACAACGATTTGAATAATTTGCTGCTACTAATAGTTAACTGCTGCAACCTGTAAAGGGGCTTCAATGTTTTTATTGTAGTGTTTAAGCTTTATTTTCATTTTCATGAAGTGTCATCGGGGCCGGTGTTCGGTTTCGGTGGGGGTGGGGTCATTTTGGCGAATGGGGGCCATGTGGCGGGCTTGGGCTGATGGCCTTGGGCTTGTCGTTTTGGTGTTACTGTTTGTCGGGGTGGCTTCTTCCCTGTCGGGGTCGGGTTTTTGGCCTTCGATGACACTTCATGCATTTTGATTGCATGTTACGTATGTAATTAAGTACTTTATGTATGTTTGTAATTAAGTTAATTGTAAATGGCTTCAGGGTTGCTATGCATTTCCATGCTCCCGGTGGTATCGTTATGTACCTTTGTTATTGTATGTAAATTATTATGAGAATATAAAAAAAAAAAAAA
>REGM01000278.1:267319-278579 GCA_004194415.1 Aurelia aurita | reverse complement strand
ATTACGTTCATGCTTCTGCAGTTTGATTCGTGGAAGATTTTGTATGTTTTGTGGGTGTTAACGCTAGTGAATGAATTAGTTTTAATGACATGGTTGCAGCATAGGCTTCTTTTGGTGTTACATGGTGAGCAATATTTGGCCGTTCTTTTGTTTACTTTTTTTCTTAAAACTATATTGTTAATAATGGTGTTACTGCCAATTATTTCTCTTAGGTTCTTGCATCGCCGAAATGCAACGATCGGAGGTTCCGAAAAGATTTTCTTCAGTTTTGGCTTTATATTTAATATATCCCATCTTTCTCTTAGCATTTTACCAATTTGGGGGAGTGTAGAATTGAACATGGTTACTAGGTGGATTCTCGTGGATCGTTCCTTTGAAACTTTCTTTAATGTCGTATTTCTTGGGGTTATGATGGCTTTACGGATTTGTTCTTGAAGAATTTCTTTGTGATACCCTCGGCGGAGAAAATTTTCTTCCATTTGTTTACAGTTGCTGCTTAATTCATCGTCTTTTGTGCATATCCTTCTAAGTCTAAGTGCTTGTGAATAAGGTAAACTGTTCTTGAGGCTTGAGTCTAAGTGCTTGTGAATAAGGTAAACTGTTCATAAATACCGGGTGTCCCAAAAAACTGCATACAAGTTTGAAAAATTCTGACGCCAAGAGCTTTCGGCAAATCATCCCAAAGCTATTTTTATGTAAACCCCCAATGGATGAATTAAGTTTTGTTATTTTTCTGATAATTTTCAGAAGCTTGGTTGCAGAGCAATAAATCAGCAAGTGTAAAATTTCCTCTTAGACCCAAACCAGAGCTTCCAGTAGAGAAGAGCTATCGATTCTAGGGAAGGCAGAAGCATGTCGGCCTTCGACATCCAAAGCTGATATGCTTCTGTTATGAAAGCAAATTTTATATTAACCCTCAATGGCTAAATTAAATTTTGGTATTTTTCTTGTCATTATCAGTGACTTGGTTGTAGAGCTATAAATCAACAAACGCAATATTTACGCCTAAACCAGAGCCTCCATTGTAGACCCCTGAGAAGGCAAGAAACCCTAAAGCATGGCAACCCTCGATATTCTCAGGAAACAATTTACTTCTGATTTTAATTGAACAAAACTAAATCAAAGACTGTCCTTGACAAATTGTATCACTGTTTCTTATTGGTCAGGGGAATTTTTTACATTTGCTACAATGAACCAGTATTGTTAAAATTACAATTTTTAAGTAAATTAAAAGTAAAGTAAAAGTAAAGAAATATCTTGATTAATGATAACGTAATATGAGTGTCCCTTGAGAATATCTTCCTCTCGGTTTCTAACAATAATAATCACGAGGCATATCAGCGTAGGGTGTCGAGGGCCGACATGCTTCTGCCTTCCCTAGAATCGTTAGCTCTCCTCTACTGGAAGCTCTGGTTTGGGTCTAAGAGGAAATTTTACACTTGCTCATTTATTGCTCTGCAACCAAGTTTCCGAAAATTATCAGAAAAATATCAAAATTTAATACATCCATTGGGGGTTTACATAAAAATTGCTTTGGGGGGATTTGACGAAAACCCTTGGCGTCAGAATTTTTCAAGCTCGTATACAGTTTTTTGGGACACCCGGTATATAAATATATAAATATATAAATATATAAATATATAAATATATAAATATACAAATATACAAATATATAAATATATAAATATATAAGTATATAAATATATAAATATGTGAATATATAAATATATAAATACATTGATTGATTGATTGATTGATTTTTAGCTCTCTTGTAACTCGATTGATTGATGTTGACCAACGGTAAGTCGAAGCTCAAAGCAGAGTTTCGATGAGCTTGGTGTCACAGAACGAAATCATACGGAAAAGAATACCATGAAAATAGTTGAAGACAAGGGCAAACTTTGTATGTAGGTACTCCTTTGTTGCTTTTGCCAAGCATTAACTGACTTTTTGGGAAGTTTTCAAATTTGAATTTTTCTGGCTAGGCCCATATCGAACGAGGCAGAAATAGTAATAGACCTTTTTACTTGCCAGAAAAGAGGTTTGGATCGAGCGTCCAAATCTGGTAAATGTTGTGAAGTAAAATAAACATTTGACCCCCGTTCTCAGTAGAAACATTGCTAGCTGTGGCATGAAGTTCCTTCGGATCGCAGAACACTTTTCAGAGAGTTCATCAACGATAACTTTACTCAAATGAGTTATGAACGGTTCAGTTATACAGAGGCAAGTTTTGTTCGCCTTTTGGCCTTGTTTCTCGTTGTTTTCGTTCATTGTTTTCTGATTTTGTCCTGTAACTGTTGCTGAACAAAAGTGCGAGCATGCAAGGGTTTCATTTTGCGAGTTTGCGAATCGAAGTTCGCTGTTTTCAACCGTTGTTTTTTTAAATGGAAAGAAACGTTGTTTCGATATTATGAATGATAAAATTACAAAACGTAGAGGAGGAAACACATACAAATGCATAGACCTATCGATGAATTCGGGCAAAACATGTCAGATGAAGGCTTCAAAGTACTTAAACGATAGAAAAGATTTGCTGAAAGATCATTGTGTTTTGATTAAATACCGGGTGTCCCAAAAAAAGTATACAGATTTGGTCAACCCTAACAATCAGAATTTAGCATGAATCAATCCTAAATCATTTTTAAAACATTACTCGATAGTTAACTTGAACATAGATACCTTGTTTGTTGACATTGGTGCTTTGAGATTAGAGATATTAATCTTCAAAGGACAAATTTGCCACCACCTCCCAACCAGAGCGTTGAGGTTTTGGCCTAAGCAATATCCACAATTTGTTTCACTTAACATGAATAAAGTTTACTTCGGGGCTCCCTTGATGATAAGCGTCACGTAAATTATATTTTGTGAAACGCATTTGCTACAGTTTTTAATTTTTCTCCTCCTGTTTCAAATTTTTCCAAGTCTATTGTTGATTTATTCGCTGTGCTTTAAGAATTTGCTTAGGCCAAAACGCCAAAACTCTGGTTGGGAGGTGGATGCAAATTTGTCCTTTGAAGATTTATATCTCCACTCTCAAAGCACCAATGTCAACAAACAAGGTATCTATGTTCAGGTTAACTACCGAGTAATGTTTTAAAAATCATTTCAGATTGATTCATGCTAAATTCTGATCGTTAGGGTTGACCAGATCTGTATACTTTTTTTGGGACACCCGGTATGTAATGGGCCTAGACAGTTGCATAATAAAATCAGCTAACAATGAACGAAAACAACGAGAAACAAGGCCAAAAGGCGAACAAAACTTGCCTCTGTATAAACTGAACCGTTCTTAACTCATATTGAGTAAAGTTATCGTTGATGAACTCTCTGAAAAGTGTTCTGAGATTCGAAGCAACTTCTTGCCACAGCTAGCAGTGTTTCTACAAAGAACGGGGGTCCGGCTTTGGTTTTCTTCCTTAAACTTTACCAGATTTGGACGCTCGATCCAAGCCTCTTTTCTGGCAAGTAAAAAGGTCTATTCTCAAAATTCTCAAAATTATGCGTTTTATTATGAGTCGTAGTTTGAGCGTCGATCAGTCTATCAATATGAGTCCTAGTTTGAGCGGTAAGGGAGGAAGTAATTAAGGTAACAGTAGCAATAACTAGGACGAAAATGATAAGTCTATATTAGGTATATAAAAATTGAAGGGCGCGATAAGAACAGTTCTAGCGTTTTGATAATATGTATTTTTAGTTTATCCCAATCCTCAATCACAAAAAAAAGACAGATTTTGTTAGTATTCGTTCCAAGTGGACATAGGTTTACGTCGTTAAGGCGGCATTCACCGGTTTCTGAATCATTTAAAACTTGTTAGTAACGATGCAAGTGAGCAAAAAATAGTTACAGATACAAATGTGCGAAAACTAAAGCGAGCAAAATATTCAATCTACTAGGTGCGTGGACCGAAAATAGAAGGGGCACGAAAATAAGAAAGTGCAAAATGTGAAAAACACAGCCAGTAATTCAAGGCATACCATACCTGTTCAAACATGTTTCAAATACTTCTCCGCCAATCGATTCATAAGCAACATCAATTCCACGCTGCAAACAAAGAAAAACTCGTAAACANCAACTTTGCAAATTTCCTATAGATTCCTATAGAAATTTTCTGAACATTTACCCCAAAACAAGATGGCGTCGTGTTTTCAACGCTGCTGTGACGTCATGCCGTCTGTATCAATGGGCTTCAGATTACGCGATTTTTTTACTTAGAATACTGCCAAAACTGTAAAACTGAACACGAGAAATGTTCTTGTGATATTGTTGTTTTCACTGTTGTTTCATGATTTTTTGCTGGACTTGACAAGATGGTGTTAAATCAACACAATCATTCTGACGTTTGTTTTAAAATCTATGCTCACAACATTGCTATTACCCTCACCTCTTTCGAACTCCAAGTGTTTTTCTGTTCGCAGGATGCTGATTCATGATTTGACGAATGCGGAGCTCGAACAGATAGTGAAGGCAGATGAAAAGCGAGATCTTGGCTGTTCCACCCCAAGTTCAAGCGCCAAAGGCTTCTTAGGCGCCAAACCTTGATTTTCAGTCCCAGAGTCGTCTTTGGCTCTTTGTTTAATTATTGCGAATTCCTCAACTCGCCCCGGGGCGAAATTTCCACCCGGGTTGAGTAAGCGAGTTGAATACGCACCGGGTTGAAATTTTCTCATGTAAACGATTTCATTAATAACAAAGGTTTTTTCTAGCAGTCGAGTTAAAAATCAACCCGGGGTGGAACGCTACCTGGGTTTACTTCTCTCATGTAAAGGGCCTCTTACGAAACAAGCAAGCGTGAACAAAATCTGTTTATCGATGCCTGCATAACCCCAATGATCCTTGATGATGTCATTAGCTGCCAATCGGTCTTTAAATAAACACCATTTCGGAGTTCGCGACGCCATGTCGCAAGTGGGGGCAAACTTTCAATTGCGGCCTACTGCAAACTGTTTTAAATTCCGATATTTCAGTGGTAAATGACCGCAAATCATCTCATTTTTAGTCAATTTCAATACAAATATATGTTTTCTTGCATATTAACATGGTTTCATTACGTACATTTAAGAACTGTACTCTATACTCACTAGAAATTTTTCGTTAGTTTGCCACTCCGCGGCTGTCGGAGAGCAATAGAATTGGCCTAGTATTCTCCACACTTTCTTCGATTTGAACTTGAAAATACACTAAATCCTCCAAAATATTACACAAAAAGGTCCTATCAGCAATTATTAATTACAAATTAAAAGTTTTGCATGAAGACATCTCTAAATTTGAAATAAAACAAGCTTTCCGAGTCGCATGCGGCAATTTCCTATAGGCAACCACTGAAAATTTGGATTTGTTTGCCCCACTTGCAATATGGCGTCGCGAACTCCGAAATGGTGTATGCAGTGAACCGGAATAAATCGATTGCTTTAATCATGTTTTAATGACGTAAAGAGATGAGCGTTGCTGCCAAATCCGTGCTAATACAAAAATCGAAGAACTTTTTATCAGAAAAATGTTAAGAGGAATAAGAAACTTTAGACAGAGAGCCATAAAATGTAAGACTATCGTACAGAAAGGCACATCGTTCGTACCGTTCGCAATACAGTAAAAACCCGCACATAAGAACCTTCATTTATTTAAGAACCTGCAGCCTGAAATTTGGAATTTCTAACCCTAGATATAAGAACCTTTCCACCCTGATTTTCTGTTCAGGTTCTTATCAAAAGATTATTGTTTAGACACAAAATAAAGAAAAACAAAATCGGCCATGAATTTTATCAATATATATAGTGAAAGTATATTTCAATTTGCTCACAGGTATAGATAATGAGTCTTAATGTTCCATGTACTGTACTGTAGTTACATTGTGCATTAGTTATAAAGATGTAGCACAGCATTTACAGTTGATATCTAGTTTTTTTTATATCTAAGAACCTTATACCCCATGTTAAGAACCTACACCCTGATTTTGCAATACCCCCACTTAAATAAGAACCCAAACAGGCTGATTTTAGAAACATAGGTTCTTATGTGCGGGTTTTTACTGTATCTGCACTTTCTGCGCGTTTCCGAGAAATTTCACTCATGAAATGATGAAACATAAGGATCAACTGTAGAAAGAAGGAGATCTGAATGTTGATGCCTTCCTAACCCCTAATAATTGCTCTATAACCATACTGCATGCTCTGAGCTCTGCCCCAACGACAAAGGGATATGTACCAAGGATATGGACGAAGCGCATCAAATCTGAAGCAACCCCCATGTTTCAGCAAGTTGCTCAAATGCATCAAATCTGAAGCAACCCCCATGTTGCTAATCAATCATATGGTTCCAGCATGAAACAATCAAAATAAAACATGTTCTAGCATAGATACAAATTGCTCAGTATCTGCGGGGCATTAACACAAATTTGGTCCAACAGTCTGAAATGACTAAAATCATTCTGAAATCATTAATGATCCTGTTTTTCGAACGCTCGCCATAAAGCTTGAAAAAGGAGCATAGCCTCCAAATCTTTAAAAAACATTGTACGGATGGTTAATGCATCTTTCGTTTTATTTTATGGCTTGAAAGGAACTTCAGGTACGTTCCTATAATCCTACATGCAACAATTCTGATATCTTGATTATTTTCAGAATTACAGCGGTTTTCTTTCTATTGAATGAACTCGTGAAAAGTTTTGAAAAAAATTTAAATAATCGTAGATCCTAAATAAAAATATGAAAACGGTACAATCTTCAAGAAAACCATAGTTTATGAAGGTCTATAATATGGCAGTAAGCAGAAATCTGTAGCTTTTCTAGTTTACGATTTAGCAATTTGATGACGTCACATTCTCAAAACTTGCCCAAGCAAAGTAAATCTGTAAATCTGAAAATAATCAAGATATCAGAACTGTTGCATGTAGGATTATAGCAAAGTACTTGAAGTTCCTTTCAAGTCATTAAATAAAACAGAAGGTGCATTAACCATCCGTGCAATGTTTTTTAAAGATGCCAAAGATTTGGAGGTTATGCTTGAAAAAGGCCGATGTCAATTTGTCTATGCGCAGGGGGGATAATTGCGTGCCATACGCACTTTTGATTGTCTTTGTGCTAAATATCTGCGATAATATGCTGATCAATCATACTAATGAGAGTGACTTTCTTTCTTTCTTACTAAAATCGAAGCCACTGTTGAGATTACAATGTAAAAACAAAGAAATTAATCAGTGGGAAGGCTCCTGTCCACCAGCGGTAATAGTTGTCATAACCATAGAGAGGTGCATGAATCCGCCAGAAATATGAATTAAAAAACAACTTTGTATGATTACAAACCTGACTACCTGGTATGGTGAGTTGCATGTTTTGGACGAATGTAGAAGAAGATCGAATGGACCGCTTTTAAAGATTGTTAAAAATTAGAGCAACTTCTACATTTCGACTTATTCGGCGCAAAAAATCGTTAGGCTCGTTTATGTGATACATTTCCTGAGAAAACAGTTACAACACATTCGCACATTTTAACAATCTTAGCTACAGGAGGCCCAGCGTATAGTCATATATTCTAACGCATGAATTATCAAAATCTTATCTTACCTTAGAATCTCTTGTTGAAAATGCTTACATATTAAGTTTACTTGCCTATGTTTCATATGACAGTAATTTCTTCTTTTTGTTTCCTTGCTCTTACCCACTCAAATAAAGCGCCTCGAAGAATTCTTGCCATCATTGCTTAATAATGACAATAATTGAAATCCCGTCTGTTTTGAATTGCGTTACTACCGTATTGCAGTATCTATGTATAATATTAAGACAAGGAGCGCTACTTATTTCCAAACCAATCAGCAGCAACTGTTTTCTTTTCACCCGCATTGCATCAATATTGATTTTCATTTCATTTTTCATGTTATCAATATTTAGACACGAAACTACTTTCAGCTTGGAAAATTAACAAATTAACGATCTATTAACAATATTTGTTTAACAAAAAATAATATGTACTATGAAATTGCTGCTCTAAGAAGGGGTCGTGTTTGGGTCCTGCACGTTCAAAGGTTCAAAAGGTACTCTCTAAAACCTGTTTTACAACGGGCGATTGATTCTTTCTCTCGAATGTTGTCAGGGGCATCAATCTAGTTTTTTACTTCAGAGAAGTAGAAACTTCGCTTTGCATATTCTAACCTAACTTTAGGAATTTGCAGACCTCCACGATTTCTGGTTCTATACTCTGAAATCTGGGATCTGTCAGTGAACTTATGGCGAAGATCTTCCGGACATGCAAATTTTACATGTCATGACTCCTTGAAACAAACATACAGTATGACACATCAAAATGTTTCTAATTTATCTTAGATAACTTTCTGCTTGAATGTTTTTATCAAACCTCAACCAATTCAGCGGCTAAAGCTCGTGTAGTCGGCCTTATTTACCTTCCTCCGAGGGCTCTGTAGCTACCGCTGGACCAAACATTCGAAATTAGAAAGCGAGAACTCGATAAAATTCATCACAGAAATCTTCATTCCACCTCCGTCATTTGCCGATAAACTTACGTTGCGTAACAAAAGAGCGGGGAAAAATGAATATTTCTGTTATGAATTTTGGGCCTTGATTCTGCTTATAAAAATGCCACGTCCCAGTGCAAACGAACCATGAAATTAATCTCTGACAGCATTTCAGAACTACAACTGAGCAACAAAACAGCACAGAGGCAGTACTGATATCCGTGAGGGTATTGCATTGGTATTGATATTGTGCTTTAGCGTAAAATTCTCTTAGGCACATACCGGGTATTCCTTCTTCAAGACGTCATTTAGTTTCTCTTCCTTGTGATTAATAACTCTGTCACAGCCTAAATCCTGTAACACAACAACAAAAGTTCTGTTCATATTGAAAAATAAATTTGCAAAAAAATCAAATTCCAAGGCGTGTCCGATCAAATGCCTAATTTTACCGAGGAGTAAAATTTTCCTTGTAAAAGTTTCCATTGCTCGAAATAGGGATTCTGCTTGTAAGTTGAATGGGGTTTCCCTTGCGAGGAACTTCACCGTTCTGCAAGCAAATTTGATGTTTAGAAAATGTTCAGAAGGTTCAGAAGTTAGCGAGAAGTCTTAAAGCGGATAAACTTATTTTACTCCGAAAGAAAAACTTCGCTGCACATTACATCAATCATGTCTGGTTCCAGATTTTGAATAAACTTCATCTTTCAAATCTTGAAAGATCTTCTAACGAATATCCATCATCCTGCAGTGCTTAAAATGAATGTAAAAACATAGGGTCACAATTCATTCCACATGGACTGTTTGATTTGTCATTTTTTCAAATATTTAAACTCAGATTCTGGATCTTCTTATAAAATAATATAAAATAATAATGAATAAAATATTTATGAATTAATGAATCTAATCACGGATCTAATTGATACTGATTCTACGGATTTGCGAACCCGAAGTCATAACACGCCGAATTTTGGAATTCGGTACCCCATACACCCCCCATCATAAGTTCTTAGTTATTCACTATCCTTCGATGAAATGTGTATAAAGAATTTTAGGACACACGGTATGAAATTGAACAATAGCTACTTTGAAAAGGGCGAATCTCACCTTCAAGAACGTTGCTTTGTCAGTCGTTGAACATAATCCGATGACATGACAGCCATTGTTTTTAGCAATTTGTACCTATGACGATATAATTATATTCAAATTCTAGATGAGAATAACCAAAAAGTAGATAAGTATGAGATTGAACTGGAAGTGCAAAAACATGATGAGTAACTGAACGTATATTTCCACATTTGGAAATGAAAACTATAAATCTCTAAATTAGGTTCAGGTGAAGTCTGTTTAGAATTGAAATTAGAGTTAATGTCAGCTATCACCAAAACAGTGCTGGCAAAGGCCTGGCAAGCAAATGCGCCATATTGCCAAGTTTTAGCAAATAGACTACATTTGGTTCGAAGACTGTCCTCGAAGCATTTGACTGTCCTTAAAGGTCAGTTTTATCTTCGCTTACTCAAATTAGATCTTATTTTTTATGACTGTATCTTGTGCAGAAAAGCTTTAGATCAATGGGTAATCAAACGTATAGCAAGCTACAGGGTGTTTGAAAAAAACGCAACCCATTTTAATTCGAGATTCTTCAGAAAATAATATTACTTGAATAAATTTGACGCATACCATCTGAAAGCACGATCTATCTTCTTTCCCATGATATTAATTGGGGGCATTAATTGAATTATTTATCAATTAATTTACATTTTAGTAAGTATTGCCTATTTTAGTGGCAGGACATTTGCATAGGCAAAATCCCATCTTTGTGAGAGCTTGTTTTATCATTTTAATTAATGTGTCTCATTGGAGTAAATCTGTATGTTTCTTATCTAAGGCCATCACCTCAAGTGCTTCTAGGCCTGAAATAAATAATGGTTTCATCAAAATTTTTTACTCATCATTTTTTAATCATATTCCAAACAAAGTCTTGAAAATTAACGATAAAGACCTGCCTTGGATACATCAAGG
Organism: Aurelia aurita; assembly: GCA_004194415.1. NCBI lineage: Eukaryota > Metazoa > Cnidaria > Scyphozoa > Semaeostomeae > Ulmaridae > Aurelia > Aurelia aurita. Next base: position 268,098 of record REGM01000278.1, on the reverse strand, counting down.
CGTTAAAACAGCAATCAAATGCAAACAGAGAACTTACAGAAATTTTTCAAGACCGTTGCCGGAGACAGAAGGACCGGGTCCTTGCTAAGGAGTCTCGTTACGAGGCGCCAAAAATGATCACTGATGCAAAAGATAAATATTACCGGAATGTAGGTCGCAAGTTAGCAGATCCTGACCAAGGAGCCAAGGCTTACTGGGCAACATTAAATAGACTGATAAATAAAAACAGCACAATGAACATTCCACCACTACTTGAAGATGGATTACTAGTCACCAACTTTGAAAGTAAAGTTACTATTTTAAATGAATATTTTGTCTCTCAGTGCTCTGAAATCAGCACTGGAAGCACCCTTCCTACTTTTTTACCAACACTCACAGAAATAAGGTGGTTTTGAGAAGTACTCTAAGGTACCCTGGGGTACTTGAATACCAGAGGGTAGTCTACAAAACCCTAGGGTATTTCAGGTCAAAAAGGTACTCCAAAGTACCCACATGACTGCAAATATCACGTGACTTATGCGAAGCGTTCGAAAATGGAATCTACTCGCGTCTTTTTTTCAACGGTTGGATTTTGCAGTTTCGTCGCGGCGAAGGTTTGAAGGAAAGAAACAACCACAATTTTGTGAAAAAGGTGAGCTTTAATCTATTTCTTTCAACCAATTTAGCAAAATATGATAAAGGAGTATGACAATGTAGTTTATGTGAATCCTAGTATTTGATTAACTTTATCAGAAGTACGGAGAAGGTCCCAAGAAAGCTGCCTAAGTATTCAACCTAAA
>REGM01000278.1:247791-260262 GCA_004194415.1 Aurelia aurita | reverse complement strand
AGGGCCTGTTTATATGAGGCGGGCTGGCCCGTTAGCGAGCTGGCTCGCCTTCAAGCCAGCCCGGGTTTATATGAGAGATTCGATAATGAGCCAGCCCCGAGCCAGCCCGGCCTTTGGCGCCAAATGTCTGTTGTGCGCATGTGTTATGACCTAAGTCGTGCGTCATCATCTGATCTGCTCTGTTGTGCGCGTGCGTCATGACCCAGTCGTGGTGGTCACAGGCGGGCTGGCCCGTTTCTTCCGTTTATATGAGAAAAGCCAGCCCGTTTCAGGCGGGATCCCGGCACTCGATAACCGGGATCTCGGCAAAGCGGGCCAGCCCGGCACACATATAAACACAAACTGATATTTACAAAGCTGTGACCAGATAAGTGGGATCTCACCTGAAGGCGAGCCAGCTCGCTAACGGGCCAGCCCGCCCCATATAAACAGGCCCTAAGGCACTCGCACACATATGCCCAAAGTGTAGTTAGAACTGCGCTCTTTTCTAACAAATATTTTTATAAAACGTTATTTGAATGGAACTCCCTCGACGAAGAGCTGCAAAATTCTTCAACATTCCCAGAGTTTAAGCCCAGGCTAATCGCGCGTGTAAGGCCTGAGGGAAAACCTATTTATAACATTGCTAACTTGCAAGTTATTCGATTATTGACTAAACTTCGTCTCGAATTTAGGTTCCTTAACGAGCACAAATTTCGGCATAACTTTGATTGTCTTAACACATTTTGTAATTGTGGCGTGGCCAAAGAGCACTTCTTCGTTCACTCGCCGAATTTGGATACCAAAGAACTATTTCATTTAATTCTGTATGGAAGCCCTTCCCTTTCCATGATAGATCATAGAATGATAATAGAAGCAACCATCCAATATATTGAGAATTCCCAACGTTTTAAACAGTGGAGGCTGTTAGCGGAGTGGTTGATCGATTTTCAGTCCGACCTGGAGAGTGTTTTCTTAGTTATAAAACGTATCAATTGGGTAGTCGGTCTTGGTGGACAACCATGTCCGACTGACCTTATGCCAATTTCGGTAACCGAAGAAATCATAAAAGACCAACTATTTCTCTATGATTCAAGGGATCCGTGTCAGGCGGGCGGCTGATCGGCCGTTTATCAAACAGCCTCGGTTCTTCCTTGTCCAGCAATCAGGTTTTTATCTACTTTACTTTTCTTTCATCTGTAATTGTTTCTTTTTTATTTAATTCCTTAGTAAATTGTAAGTGCCACTCATTGTGGGAACCCACTGATTACGTTTCATTTCCTGCAATGAGTGGCACAGTAGTTGTATTCTGTTCTATGTATTAGTGTTTGTTGTTTAATTGATATAAAAAAGGCCTGCAAAGTTTTCACAAAATCTGTTTTGTAACTTTTTACGATAAAAAAGGTCTTGATTTTGCTCTTACAGCATGCTGCATCTAAAATAAGCCATACATACTAAAATATCAATTAAAGGGAATCTAAGCATATATGAGTTACTTGAAATGTTTTCCCAAAATTTGGTATTCCGCTGTAGGAGGATTAAAACCCAGTATATGCTTAGATTCCCTTTAATTGACATTTTAGTAAGTATGGCTTATTTTAGATGCAGTATGTTGTAAGAGCAAATTCAAGACCTTTTTACCGTAAAAAGTTACAAAACAGATTTTGTGAAAATATTTCAGGCTTATACAAGTTACTTTGACAAATATATTTGACAAAAGATTGGAAATTGCCGCGCAAAGACAATATGCCGTGACACGTGCAGAACCATATTTGGGTAACTGATCTGCGTAAACAGGAAATACTGACATCTGATTGGCTAGAATTTGACCGCAAGTGGCTTGAGCCACTTTTATATGCTTAGGGTGTGTTTGATTGGTACCAATTATAAAAACGGTAGACTTGGTAGGTTTGGAAGACCTTCTGAACCTTCTGCTCCAAAAGGCAGAAGGTTTAGCAGACTTTGGAGAGATCCTCGGTTTCATTAGCGAATCGCAATGATGAATCCTAAACCTACCGTTTCAAGACTTTTGTGTTTGATTGGGAAATATATTTCCGTCTCTGCGAAGTCTACTGTTTTCAGAATTTAGTAGGTTTGGAATTACCAATCAAACACACCCTTAGATTCCCTCTAAATGATAAATAATTCCATTAATGTATCCAAATTGCATATCATTGGAAAGCAGATAGATTGTGCTTTCAGATGGTATACAGTATATCTAATGAAATCTTATTATTTGCTTTAATTTTCAATTATAGGAGGGTTGCGTTTTTTTTTTCTGAAATACTCTGTAGTACGCTTGTTGATGTCGAACATAAAAGTTAAACATGAAGTACCTATTTTGTGTCAATTCGTACTAAGTGAGGCTAATAGAAGCAAACCCTTCTTGTCAGTCCTCATCAGTCGCAAGTCAAAGAACTTAGAGATAAATCATTATGAAACAATCAAAAGAAAATTAGATCGTTGCATTAACAAATGCAAGATACAATGTTTCTCATACTCATTATCAAAATATACAAAAATGAAACAGCAAACGCTAAGAATGTATATGCTGGTTACATTGGTTTTGCCTATCATCTCCTTCAAGAGTTATATTGTTTAATTGTTATTGGGGAGATTCTTTACGATTTGATCAGGTATTTACGACCTTTTTCAGGCATTTCACAAAAGAGTACCCCGTTGTTTTCGAATATGCCTATATTTTCAGTGCTCATAAAAACACGAGACAAAGCACAAAAATACTTCGGTATTTTGGCTGTCAAGCCGAATGCGATTCATTCGAATCAATCCAGTACTCTAAGTGCTACATATTTTCAAACGTCTGAACTTTCAATTGATATAGCAATGAATTTAGGGGCTTTGCTTTTTCAATTTTTCGGCCAGACTGGCGATATTCTTAGAATATTCTCAATTTTGGGTAAAATTTCAGCCTGATCTTCTTATAAGGGATATTCTTATAAAGAAAACTTGTACATGTTTTGTAAGGCCCCGTTTACACGACAATGCTTTCACTTCACATTGGATTGATTTCATATCAGATTGGCCTTCTGTTTACACGAGAGCGCATCAATCCGATCGCTTCATGCCGTTTTTAAATGAAAACACTCTGAAAGTGGTTTGAAACCAGTCCGATATCGTGTAAATGGTCGAATCCGGTATCAACTCAATACGGAATCTCACTATCAATTCTACGAGCCTCTCATTAATCTGGCGCACTGCGCATTGAGTATAAAACAAAGGTGAATACGTCTCAGCGTCTCAGTGCACAGCCCCAATCTGATATGAAATGAAAACGGTATGGTGTAAACTAGGCCTACATTTGAAAGGAAATATTACTTACAGCTAAATGACCTGTACCACCTGCTGCAGCTACAAAAAAAAAATACACTGTGTTTTTGGATGGGTCAAACAAATTTAGCACCTAGTTGAAAAATCATAGATCATAGATCACTGCAACATTCTACCGGGTGACAATCCCCATTGGATTGGCCACTGGCTACTTGGATATCCAAGGGTGGGCCTGTACTGTCATTTTTATGGCCCTAAGTATGTCAATGATAAAAGTATAAACATAACCAGTTTTTGGAAAATTAATGCGATCTGCTGTCTAACAAAAGAAAGGTTTTTGGGACAGACATTTGTGATTTAAAGAGATTGCTCAATCTGAAAGAAATCAGCACCTTTTAGCACATTTCTATGTTAAACACCCATTTCTCCAACTGCACTTGTTCCACCTTTGTCTCCCAAGATACCTTTAATCCACCCAGTCTTTAAAGCTCCCACAAAATCGTTTCTATCTTTTTCCTCTATTCCGAAAAAACCCGGTTTTTGGATTATCTGCCTCAAATTGTCCTCAAAATACAACAAATAATCTGGACAAACTGTAGAAGCGGTTCTACCTCTGTCCACAAAAATAGCTCATAATAAGCTGTTTATGTCCCCCGTTTTTTAGTTTTGTCCAGGATTACGTGAAAAATAAACCATTATTTGATTGAACTGACACACACAAGCTTTGTCCACCAAATTTATGAAAAAATGTCCGGATTCTGCGTACATATACGACAGCATTGTCCAGCAAATCTTTCAAGCAAATATCTTGTTTAATAGCAGACATATTCCAGTAGATTTTAAAATTTACGAGACTGAGGCTGGCTTTCCACTAGCCCAGGTTAAAACAAACACGAGTTAAAAGTAATTCATTTTCACAGTCAGTTAATGGAAATGCCAGTTTTACCTTGAACCCGTTTTTAGTCGTTTTCAGTTATTTTCACTAATCGTTCTTAGTCGTTTTATTTCTCTTTTCGTCGTTTTAACTTTAATTTGAAGTACCAAAAGTAGAACATGTTGTTGTTGCAACAAATAAATACAGTATAAAAAATTGTACTTTGAACAGAGTTTAATTTTTGTACGACGTTTCGGGCATAAACCCATTGTTGTTGCAACATGGGTTAAAAGTTATCCGTTTAAGGCGCTTCCATATAGTGGGGAAGATTAATACGAGAATCGTGCAAATTATGATACCAGCATGAAAATTGGTAGAAATGGGCAGTTTGATAAGCTGAAAAAGATAGGATGTAGACACACGCCGAAAATGAATGCCCCTTGTGGTGCTATTTTTAGACCGGGGTACTAGGTTCCAGGCTTCTAAAACAGCTATTGTACCAATTTTGCTGCGAGTTGGGATACCAGTATGAAGATTGGTAGAAATGGGCAGTTTGCTACGCTGAAAAAGATAGGATGTGAACACAAGCTGAAAATTGTCCCCTTGTGCTATTTTTAGACTGGGGTACTAGGTTCCAGGCCTCTAAAACGGCTATTGTAACAATGTTGCTGCAAATTGTGATACTAGCATGAAAATTGGTGTAATGGGTAGTTTGACACGCTGAAAAAGATAGCAGTCGATATAACGCATTCAAAAGCAGGACTTCGTTTTTCCATGAGAGGTGAGAATAATGTTTCTCATTGCAAGACTTTTAATTATTCTGCTTTACTAAATCTAGACCAAGTTTCATGCTGCTATCACAATTTGCAACAAAGATATTTCAACAACCGTTTTAGATCTTGCAACAACTGTTGCATTATTGCCCAGTGTCTATCTTACCTCTAATCTGAAAGCTTCTTGAAAAGCTTATAACAAACCAGTTGTACGAGCATACCGGCTGAGCCAGAAAAATCTTTGAAAAGTCGTAATGCAAAAGCTATAACACCGATATGAAAAATTACCACTCCGGTTTTTGGTTGAGAATTTAACTTCATTTTTAGAATTTATACATAATTTACAATGTACAATCTTAATTTTCAAACCAGGAAGTCCCGAAAGCTAGCTCCCATAGGTTTTTGCTAACACTATAAGTTAGTGGCTCTATTTAATCCACTTTTCGACGTTTCGAATAGCAAAGTAATGTTCTTTTTAGGTCAGGTATTTCTTTATAATGTTACGGAAACAGTTAAAATTTCCTTGTTAGTTGTATCTTGGTGAGCTTGTAGGTCTTGTTTTCATTGATTTAAAAAGGCATTTGGCACTATTGACCATGATATTTTGTTTGCCAAATACTGGAGCACCATGGGTGAGAACTGGCTTGGTATTGCATGTTTCCCGACTTAGATCTCTCTCCATAGAAATTTTCAAGACGTTGAATGGTCTGAGTCCATCCTTCATGAAAGATATTTTGCAAATTAGATCCTCCAATTATTCCTCGCGAAATCCTAATAATCTTACTTATTACAGGCCAAATCAGGTTACTTTCGGCACTCACAGTCTTAAGTTCTTAGGACCACAGATTTGGAACTGCTTACCAAATGAGCTAAAGTCAGCTGACAACCTTGCTTTATTGATTTATTTATTTTGATTTATTTCAACAGGGTTAAATACATTCAGTAAAATTTACATAACTGATTTTCAATGTGCTCTGCTTAAAAACAAACTAGCCAAATACATAAATTGCTACGTAATACAAATCTACTTTAAGATCATATATAAAAGAAAAGAAAATATGCAAAAAGAGAGGGACTCAGAAGTCATACCTATGTGGTGAGCGATGGTTTAAAAGATCAACATCTTTAATATTTCAAGAACGATTTTAGTCTCATTTTGAAAGTAGCTAGCGAAGGAGCAGTTTTGATTTCATATCTCAACTGGTTCCAAACAGTAACTCCTCGATAGGAAAAGCTCCGTTGCCCATTTGAGGTCTTACACAGTGGAATCCTGAGATCAGTACTGGTATTACGTAGGGTGGTCTGATTGCAAGAATCTGACAATTTGTGAAACATTGACTGTATATAGCGAGATGCAAGCCCATTCAAGGATTTATACACTATAGAAGCTGTTTCAAAGTCAATCATTTCTTGATTGTTAACCATCCTAGTTGTGATATTAATGATCCTTTATCGAAGGGACTGTTTGTAACAACACGAGCTGCCCCGATTTTGTAGATTTTGCAATTTTTTTAGAGTAGTTTCAAGTTAGATAGCTTCAAAAACTTAATAACTCAATGAGACGGTCCAAAATGCGGGGAATCAACTGAAATTCAAAATGAAACCACCTCATTCATCTTTTTTTTTATATTCATCTAAAATTTTACAATACATGTTACAATCTACTATACTTTCTAATTACTATCTATATACTAAGATGCGTCATAGGAATGACCCGAAACATCTTCTCTTCCCTTGATAGGATAGGATAGGATAGGATAGGATAGGATAGGATAGGATAGGATAGGATAGGATAGGATAGGATAGGATAGGATAGGATAGGATAGGATAGGATAGGATAGGATAGGATAGGATAGGATAGGATAGGATAGGATAGGATAGGATAGGATAGGATAGGATAGGATAGGATAGGATAGGATAGGATAGGATACATAAATGAAATTCATAAATGAAATACCTGCGGTCGTGGCGGAAAATGCACCACCCGGGGCAATGGAGACTAGCATCCACGGATATGCAGACGATCTACAACTATTCACCAGCTGCACTGTACCCGACAGCAATTAGCGAAAATTTCCCCTCAAAGCAAAACTATACTGATCCAAGACACTCCGATTGAAGCTGTCCCAACTGTTAAAAACCTAGGCATGAAATTTGACCAAAATCTTACATGGAAGGAGCATATTACAGACTTGAAGCGATCAAGTACAGGAAAACTCATTCAAATATTGAAGTTAAGGGGTTCCATGACTACACCCCCCAGTAACGACCCCTCTGAAACGCTTCCCCGCCAGGGTGGAATGACGACCCGCCAACAAACTTTGTTTCCCCGCCAAGCTTGAGTTCAAAAGTTTTCCCCGCCTTGTTTCTGTTGTTTTCCCCGCTGAAATTCTTATTTCCCCGTCGAGAAATTCCATCAAGGTAATAAATTTTTGACGGTGGGTTTGTTGTTTACAACACGCACGTTAAATTAACGATAAAACACAGGCTATACTGTACAATGCACTCTGCTGCAACATCCGAACATAAAATTTAGCCCGTTGAGCCTTAAGCATTGCTTGACTGGAATGTTATTTACTAGCATAAGACGTTTACCGCAACTCTGGTATTTAATTAAAGTTCACAATTCTAGGGATTACCAGTAGCGTAGCCAGGGGGGCAAGAGGGGGCCGTCGCCCCCCAATGGTCAAAAAGTTGGTGTCTGAGAAAAGCCCAAATCAGCAATAAAATCGGCACCTCAGGGGGGTCAATGAAATTTCTGGCAAAATTAATAATCCTGTAAGGGAAATGTCATATCTTTCGTTATCAAACTTTTGAAATATTACAGCACTAAAAATGAAGATCATGAATGTCTCCTCACGTTGTCCTGATTATCGAAATTTTTATCGCCAAATTGCCTATCATGAGGACTCTTCTCTTTCTCATTTTAGGATGGTTTCTCCAAAAAGGGGCGTTTTCCGACGTTCTGAAGGGCGTGGCCCAAACAAATTTTCCGGGGGCAAGCTCCCGGACCCACAATTTTTGCTCGCTTCGCTCGCAATTTTACCCCCCTCCCCAATGACAGCACCCTGGCCATGCCACTGGGGATTACGTGCATGGATACTTGAGTATTTATTGGGCGACAGACTTTTGAAAGAATAGCGGACTTGTTTGACGTATCGCTTTGCACCATCAGAATTTCAGAATATCTGATAAAGTGAAAGCGAAACGTCAAATAACTCTAACATATTTTTGAAAACCTTTATTGTGCGAAAGGATCTCACGATTTATCATCATTTAACGGTTAAACGGGCATTAGACTAGACAGAACGTGTTTCTTTTTCCTTTCGATAAGTCAGGGATTTAGCAGATATATCATGATAGGTACTATCTTAATTCTTTCCCCGCCGAAATTTTGCTCTTCCCCGCCGTGATTTTTGTGATACCCGTCTAAGGTTGTAATTTGGGAATTTCCCCGCTGTCTTTTTAATGCCCGGCGGGGTCGTTACTGGGGGGTGTATGACTAAAGCAGTTCTTAAAAACCATGTGTCTGCCACAGTGATGTCACGTGTAAGCTATGGTGATATTGTATATGACACTGCCAGTAAGAACGTCACCAATAAGGCACAAATGGTCCAAAACTTTGCTGCAAGAGTCATTGCTGGAGTTCCCAAGCGTGAACATGCAACAACATGCAACTTTTCTCAAGAGGGTAACATGAAATCTCAAGAGGGTAACATGAAAGAATCATGGAAAACATTAAACCAGCTCTTGAATAAGAGATCAAAAAGTACCAACATAGTATGTCTCAAGGACCAAGAGAAAGAAATTGTTGGCAAAAAAGAAATTGCTGAAAACATGAATAAATTTTTCTGCTCTGTGGGTAAGGATCTTGCAAGTGAAATTGATGATGCTCCCAACCCCCTCTTGTCCGGGGACTACACAATTAACGTCCAGGAAAAGAGATTTGAGTTTCGTGCTATCCAAGAACAGGAGATCAGAGATGCAGTTGGGAGACTAAAAAATGCAAAAAGTTTTGGTAATGACAACATCTCAAGTTTCTTTCTGAAACTTGCATTGCCCTATGTTTCAAAGTCCCTCCTAATGATATTCAATACTTCTTTGGAGACTAGCAAGTTTCCTGATTGTTGGAAAACTGCAAGAGTTGCTCCAATTTTTAAAGATGGAGACAAGTCCATCCAATCAAATTACCGACCAATTTCTGTGCTGCCTGTTGTTTCAAGGTTGTTTGAAAAGCTCGTATTCAATCAGCTGTACAAATATTTAGACTCGAATGGGCTTCTTTCAAGTGGTCAGTCAGGCTTTAGATTGTTATTTTCCACTTTGACATGTCTGCTCAAAACAACTGATAACTGGTACGATGGTTTTGACAATGGCTATATGATAGGCTCAGTCTTTATTGACCTCAGAAAGGCCTTCGATACAGTCGATCATGAGCTTCTATGCCAAAAACTCGAGCACTATGGAGTTGGTGACAGAAATCTCTCTTGGTTTCAGTCCTATCTGTTTAACAGGAAACAGTTTTGTAGGGTTAACGGTATAGACTCTAAAACGGAGAAAATAGAGGTTGGTGTTCCACAAGGCTCATGTCTCGGGCCTCTTCTTTTCTTGGTCTATATCAATGATCTTCCCTGCGCAGTTAGAAATTCAGCTACTTCCATGTATGCTGATGATACGACTCTGTTCTTACGTTCTAAGAATATTAAGGACCTGAATGAGGCTATCAATAGCGACCTTAGGGATTTGGATTCGTGGCTAAGTGGTAACAAATTATCTCTTAATGTAGCAAAGACGCAGGGAATGCTAATTTGCACTAAAAATAAACATCAGTCAATTGAAGGTACTGGTGAAAGTCTATGTTTGAAAATAAGAGATAATGATGTGGCTTTGGCTGTGAAGACAAAATATCTTGTTGTTCAGGTGGACAATAGTCTTGATTGGAAGGAGCACATTAAAAGCGTCTCTGCCAAGGTATCTAGAGCAATTGGTCTCTTAAAGTACGCAAAACAATTTCTTCCTCAAAATTCCTTGAAAACACTCTACACTAGCATCGTCGAATCCCACTTCCGCTACTGTTGCGCTGCTGTGGCACTACTGAATTATCGAAACTTCAGAAGCTTCAAAATAGAGCAGCTACAATCTTGGACAAAATATATCTGGACTGTATGTGATTGAATCAAATTTTGTTTTAATAGCCTCATTTCCCCCATCCCCCCACCAATCAATGTTGTTCTGAAGTTAGATTTTCGTTAAAAACTTCGATAGCAACATTGATCTTGGGGGGGGATTGAATTATCCTGCCGAAGTCCAGTAATTTATGTCCAAGATTGTCTGAAAATATATTAGACTTAGAATTTTCTGGCATCGTTATTCATATTGTTTTTCAGAAGTGAAAGTTTTCTAAAGCGGTTTTACTACTAATGTTAATGTTTTCGATACATTCAACACTTAAACCAGCGAATTGTAATTACTTTGAAAATATTTCTACAACATTTGGCACAAAAGTGTGGCACATGGAGCATTTCTGGGAAAATAGTGCTGAAAATATTGTTGATAATGGCGTACATATGATACAGGGGAGTCAGAAAAATGTTTGGACGTTAGAAAGCCTCAAGCCTGTAGTTCTTAAACCATTTATCAGATTCCTAAAACATGATAAGACCTGTCTAGCTAAGATAGGAAATTTATTTTGGCAAAATCAGGTGTATCGTTCTCAAAATACAAGCGATTTGAAAAATGCTTCATCTCAAAATCCTTCAAAACAGGTCTAAAATCCTTGATCAAATTTCTAGCAACCAAATTTTGGCACGAAGCACCCAATGAAACAAACTTGACACGCCATCAACGCGTTACTGACGCGTTACTTACGCGTTACTGACGCGTTAATGCAACTTATATTGCTATGACATGTGAAACTACCCAAGAAGTGACGCGTTACCACGCGTTACTGTAAAACTATAAAAAAGTATATATATATTTTATTATATAACAGTAACGCGTAGTAACGCGTTGAATCAATGGTAAATGTATTATCATCCTACAGTAACCCGTACAGTAACCCGTCAGTAACGCGTTAGTAACGTGTAATTGCTCTTGTACAGACAAAAACTGTCAGTGTTAGAAACTGTCGGATAATCATGGTGAGATCAAATAAAGTCAGAATCAAATTCTACCCCAAGGTGTTGTAACTAGTTTGTTTGTTTATTGCTTATGAGAAGAAAGATGGTTTTTAAAAGTATGTAATAAAGACTTTATCGTTTGCAATGCATTTGTTGTTTTTAATTCACGGTCTTGATTCAATGACGCCCCATTTAATGCAGATTATGTAATTTGTGGGTTGAATTTAGTAATCGAGTGTATGATATGCCGCCATGTTGAATGGGCCATCTTTGATTTTGGAACACGGAAGTACAGCTACAGCTAAGGCGTTTTCAAACCATAACGTTAACTCAGCTCGACTAGGCCTGAATAACAACTTCAATGTGACAAATAACTGCAAAACCCAGTGGAAATTGGACAGGATCACTTTTTATCGACATATTCAAAGTGCAATAAGTCCAATTGATGGATCAGTGAGTGTCTTATTTACAATATGGCTGTTCAGGTCTTAGGCCTAATTTTTAATTTCATCGTTTGCTACAATCAGTCTGTCATTAAAAACAATGCAAAGTAGTTGGAAAATATTTCTATTTCACAAAATATCCATAATCCTATTTCAAATGTTTTTCTTTTTTTTCAGACAATCTTGGACAAAATATATCTGGACTGTATGTGATTGAATCAAATTTTGTTTTAATAGCCTCATTTCCCCCAGTCCCCCACCAATCAATGTTGTTCTGCAGTTAAGTTAGATTTTTGTTAAAAACTTCGATAGCAACATTGATCTTGGGGGAAGGGGGGGGGAGTTGAATTATCCTGCCGAAGTCCAGTAATTTATGTCCAAGATTGTAGGCTTGATAGGGTTAAGATCTATTAACCCTATAGTGGTTGGGCTATCTGAACTACCCTATTTTGGTTGGGGGGGGCAAAAAAAACCCCCCTACCTAACATCTTGACTGATAATAGGTAGAGCAACCAGATTTGGTCTGCTAATTGCTCCGGGCATGTACTTTTCAAAAATATAAAAAGTAACCTAAAATTTGCCAAAGATATTGCTCACGTCAGCATTTTCCTTTGTGTGGTCCAGAAAAGCGGAAAAATCAGCCAAAATCAGGAAATATGAGATAAAATCAAATTTAGAGCACAATTTCCATCCAAGCATAAAAATTATGATAGACTACATCAAATAACACTACTCTGCAAAATAAATTTGGAAAATATTGCGATTTTGCTACTTTTTTCACGAGAATTGAGATTTGAGAATTTGCGATTTTGACAGGGTCAGTTCCGCAAAATTGCCTCCCTACCCCTCATTCGTCAACATATTTCAATGAAACTTTATGAGTACTTGCACAATAGGTAGTTGCTAAAAGTCAAGGAGTTTCGTTGCTGTAACTTTTAACCTTGTGGAGTTATCAGAAAAAATCTACTAGGAGGGGCAAATTTGCCCCCCAACCA
>REGM01000278.1:224480-247699 GCA_004194415.1 Aurelia aurita | reverse complement strand
AGCCTCGATGCATTTTTCACAGCGACCAATCATTCCATCAAAGGCACGCGAAATCATATCGGCTGGGATACTTCGAGTGACACGTAAGATAGCTGCACGCAGATCTTCCAGATTCTTAGGCTGCTCATGAAGGTCCACATTCCATATGGCTTGTTTCATGTATCCCCATAAGAAGAAATCGCACACTGTCAGGTCAGGGGAGCGAGGCGGCCAAGGCCAATCACCACGTTTGCTCATTACTCTACCAGGGAACTGCCCTCTGAGATACTGCAGGGAAGCATTGCTTGTATGAGCAGGGGCTCCATCTTGCTGCCACCATACTACTGCTCTGTTGATATTCTGCTCCCTAAATTCCCGTTGAATGACGTTATATCTTATAATGCGAAGATACTCTCGTGAATCAAGACCTCCTTCAACGAAATGAGGACCAAAGACTGCTCCAGTTTTCATAACACCCATCCATACCATTAACTTGCCTGCCCCTTGCTTAAACTCGATGTAATGGTCTGGAGGATGACCATTTCCACGCAGGGAATAGTTAATCACATTTTTGTTATTCACCTCATCAAACTTCGTCTGAAATGATGAGATTGTCGAGGAACTCTGGTTGCTGAGCATTTGTATCGACAAATCTTTTGCAGAATTCCCGGCGCAAGGCAGGATCACCAGCCTCTAATTTCTGCCTTCTTACTAGAACGTAGGGATGGAATTTTAGGCTTTTGGTTATTCGAACAAAAGCGCTTTGAGAGAGCCCAAGACCATTCCTCCGGGAAGATCGATTCCCATCTTCAAGGAGAGCTTCTCGAGCCTTCTCCATGTTTTGGTAAGAACGTGCAGTTTGAAGTCTTCCGCTACGGCCTTTATTCAAGTTGTTGCAAGTCCCCTCTGCCTGAAGCTTCTTGTATGTTTTCGAAATAGTTACAGTGGACGGTGCATTAACATCTGGCCACTGAGCAGGCCAACGTCGCAAAACTTCTTGGGCATTTTCTGTGCCGGCCATCTCTAAGCATATCCAAACTTGTTGTTCTTTGGTAAGGCAAGGCATGGCTGTTCAAATTTGGTTGCAAATAGTGTTGCAGATGAAAAACGTTTTGACCATTTAATAGTTTCAATTTTGATCTTAAAATACATTTTTCTGATTTGTCAATGCATGCTTAGCCTCCAAAACGTGATGAGCCCCGAAAGTAGTATTGTTGTTGGGAAACTCGAGTTAAAAGAAATGCAATGAAAAATTGCAATTTCAAATTTATTTTGTCCCAAATCTTCTCAATCCCATGGGAAGGATCCTTCGGCCTGTAACAAGTTACTGGATATCTTTTTCGAAAATTGACAACTGCATTGAATTTCAATTTCAATGGGAAGTAATTCATGGACCAGATTCGATCGTGGACTTTTGCCGTTGTTCTCGTTCCCATACAAACCCATTACCAGCATTTTCCTTATTTTTGAGTCTAAAAAAAGAGTGATTTTCTTGAAAAAATCTTCCTCATCTAAGTTAGCTTTGACTGATAGCTTCATGTTTTGGTTTTGAAAATCGGCCGTGTACTTTTTTTTCCACAGCCCGCCAAACGCCTAAACTTTTTTTTGACTCACCCTACTTTCTTGCAAATTTTGTAACTTTCCCATTATGCATATATTGAGAGTGATGGGTTTCAAAATGTATGGTAGTTTTTGTAGGGAATAACAGTTTCCATTATTATTATTATTATTATTATTATTATTATTATTATTATTGTCTCTGTTACACACTGATTTCAAGTGCTGTTCTTTCTGTAAATTGATCAGTGGATTGATGTTCTTGAGCTTTGGTAACAACAAGTTTCCTCAAATCTCAAGCACTTGTCGGAGGATTCTGGCAGAGTGTAGCAACACAGTCTTTTGCAATTCTACTATCCTGGTAGCTATCCCAATTTCCTTCAGTCTTTTTGGCAATGCTTTTGGTGTTGTTCCTAGCGCCCCAATTATAACTGGAATTACTTTCACTTTTTTGTTCCACAGTTTTTTCAGCTCTCTTGCTAAGTCTTGGTACTTCAATATCTTTTCTCTTTCTTTTTCATCAACCCTTGTATCGTATGGGACAGCGAAGTCTATAATCTGGCATTTGTTGTTTTTCTTGTCCACTATGATCATATCGGGCCTTCTTGCTTCGATAACGTGGTCTGTTTGTATCGAAAAGTCCCACAAGATCTTATACTCATTGTTTTCGCATACAGCTTGTGGTTCATGTTCATACCATTTTTCTTTCGTTTCAAGACCATATTTCCTGCATACCTCCCAATGTATCTTTTTCCCTACCCAGTCATGCCTGCGTTTATACTCCTTTTGTGCCATTTTACTACATTCACTTAAGAGGTGGTTGATGCTCTCATCTGCTTTACCGCACATTCTACATTTACTGTCTTGTTGAGTCTTATCGATTTTTGCTTTCACTAAATTTGTTCTCAATGCCTGTTCTTGTGCTGCCATAATGAGGGTCTCGGTTTCTCTCTTCAGGCTTCCATCTTTTAGCCACAACCATTGATCTTTATCTGCCACATCCTCTGTTTGTCTGAGGAACTGTCCATGCATCACTTTCTCTTTCCAGTTGGTTTTCCTTTCTTGTCTGTTCCTTCTCTTAAACTCATTCTCTGTTTCAAGTTGCTCGTCCTCAGTATCACCTCTAGCTGCAACTAACAGTTTCTCCTCGCTTTCTCTGACGTATCTTTTCAGGCCAATTGTTGCCAGATTGACAGTATCTTCAGCGCTCATGAGTCCTCTTCCTCCTTCTTTCCTAGGTAGGTATAATCTGTCGACATTACTTCTTGGGTGGAGTCCCTTGTGCATAGTTAAAAGTTTCCTTGTTCTTCGATCCATCTCTTGAAGCTCGGCTTTTGTCCAATGGAGGAATGCAGCTGAGTATCTCAATACAGGAATAGCCCACGTATTAATACCCTTGATGATATTTCCCCCATTCAACTTTGTCTCCAGAATCTTTCTCACTCTTCTCTTATATTCATTGCTGACTTTCCCTTTCATCTCTTTTGCCTGCACTTCATCTGCCTGTAATACACCCAAATACTTGTATCCTTCGCCTTCTTTCAGTGATTTTATAACTGTATCATCTGGCATTTTGATTCCGTCTGATTTGATCCTTTTTCCTCTCTTCATTACCAGCGTTGAACACTTTTCGATCCCGAATTGCATGCCAATGTCCTTGCTAAAAACTCTGACTGTCTGTATAAGTGAATCAAGTTCTTTCTCGCTCTTTGCGTACAACTTAAGATCGTCCATGTAAAGTAGGNCCAAGAAAGCTGTGAGAAACTTGCCTTTGCGACGATAATATTGTAAACAGCGGCACAATCTCCCTCAGTTGTGAGTTGCTCGTCGCTTCTTTAAAGTCAACCTTCCTTTTCGACGTTCGCCTATCTCTCTGCTAAAGTTTTTGAATGATTTGAACAGTTTCCGAGTCTTTTGAATTTATTTATTGCGATAAATAAACGAGACACTCTAATGAAGCCATTACAAAGTATAGCGTCGAACGGGGAGTGTCTCGTTTATTTATCGCAATGAATAAATTCAAAAAGCTTGCAAGCTGCTCAAATTATTCAAAAACTTTAGTAGAGAGATAGACGAACGTCGAAAAGGAAGGTTGACTTTAAAGAAGCGACGAGCAACTCACAACTGAGGGAGATTGTGCCGCTGTTTACAATATTATCGTCGCAAAGGCAAGTTTCTCACAGCTTTCTTGGAATAAATTTTTGTTTTGCTTTTAAAAACAGCATGTTCGTGTGCTTATTTCATAGGTTTAGGTCCAAGTGACAATTGCTACCTATCCTTTTCCTGCTCACTATCGTAAGGTAGAATAGAGGAGCAATTTTATGCACCTTTTTACAAATTTCCTATAGATTCCTATAGAAATTTTCTGAAGATTTACCCCAAAACAAGATGGCGTCGTGTTTTCGAGAGCGAATTGATCAAGTCACGTGACATGTCGTCTGTATGAATTATTATTATTATTATTATTATTATTATTATTATTATTATTATTATTATTATTTAATGTTACAATCTCGGATTAGCTGTATACCGGTTTATGCATTGAAAGAAAGTTACAACAAGTAACTAAAGGTTTCAAAGTAATGTCCATCTTCTTCAGGTCTCTAGCACCTTCCTCAATATTCTTGCTGTTCCTAATAATGCTGTCTTTTGCACGTGTCCTGTTCTCACATTAATCCCAATCTAGTCTATCCATTTGTCAAATTCCTTGGATATTGCCCCCAGTGCACCAATAACAACAGGTATTTGTTGGGGAAATGAGCTTACGACCCTATTGTTTTGAACAAAGGTCTAAGTGGTTTTGTCCAAACCAATCAGCTTGAAGAATAGGTGCGCATGCGCATTACGGGTGAGTTTTTTACTTATTACAGAAAGCCTCCATGTTCACTTCGCAGTTCAGTGTTCAACAAAACACTTTGGGAAATGAGACAGTGATTTTATCAATGAGTCTAACGAACTTCCGCTTTACTTTGCTGTTGCTTCAAAATAAACTTGTTACAAAACACTCGATGTTGTTTGCAGCGGAGAAAGCACAGATAAAGCTTAATAATCACGACAATTTTACTTTGATTTCTCCTGCTTGTGAGATAGCCGTTACTTGCACATGGTTTGACGCCTAGGGGTAGTCTGGTTTCAGATCGTAAACGTAGGGTAAGGCCTACTTTTTACCATGCTGAGGGGTTGCACTGAGGCACTGAGGTTATCTCAATTTCTTTCGTGACTGATAAAAAGTTGCAAGTTGAATATATGTCATTGGGTTAAAGAGTTTTCAAATTGCCAGTTCAAACACTATAGCAGAGATGGCATCAGATAATAGAACAGCAAGTAATTTTATTTCAAGGCTGACTTCTTCCCTGTTATGTGCAGTCTCAAAAAAGTATTTTCTTATTTGCAAAGCAAGGCAAAATTGTCTTCACATAAGGGAATCAGCCCTCTTTCACAAATCTGTTGTTTACACAAAACAAGTTTCATGGAGAAAACCCATGCAGAAACTTTGTATCTAGTGAGATGTGGTGTAGCAAGAAAAGAGTTTTGTCTGCTTTGCACTAAACTCTAAAAATTTGCACAGCAGTGGAGTTTGTTTCCTAATTCTAAAGCATGTTTTTACCTGAGGAGCTAAAAATAAAACCATGCTAAAACATTAAAACTCAGTTTTGAGACAATTTAGAGTCACATTTCATTTGTGATGGGGTACCCACATATAGTCCAGGAGAAAACTGACGTACAATACAAATTATTTGAAAATCAAAGTTTCACACTGGTATCATTAAAAATAAACAAGAACACTGTTATTTAGTGAAACTCAGTGAAAAAACCTATGAAAAAGTTGTTAAGTGAAACTAAATAATTATACAGTCTCTTGAAAAAATTTTTGCCCTTTCTGAAACAAAACTGCAGGTTTTCAAGTACAAGTAACGCAACAAAACTAGATATTTGGAAAAGTTAAATATAGGTCCTTTGTCATGCAGGGTAGTTCATTTTCATCAACATTTGTTCCTCCTGTCGTTTTCTGCAGACATTATAGGTATAAGCCTATGACTTATGTATTGTGTGTTCTTTCAATATTTTGCTCGAACATGCTCAAACCATAGTTAAAAGTGCTGCAAACTCCATTCATTTCTTGAATGCATCCCTTGAAATCAGCTTCCGTTGAAAAGTAAACTCTCTGATCATTTGTTTGTAACGTCATTCTCCATCTTCTATGGAGATATTTAATGTCTTCAATTCAACAAGTCGTCAAAAATAACTGGAGATATTTGAGTCAAATAGAATTTCTTCTCTTGTTCGAGAGGAAGGAGGTTGGTTGAGTGTTGGTGTCCACTTTAGGCCAATCTTCGTCTTGTAATTCCATGTCTGATGATTTAATTCTATCTTGGCCTGCGTTTTACTCCATCTTTAACAAGTTTAGTAGCAGTGCATCAGTGAAACTTTTCTGAAATAAGTCCACTGTTTACACATACAACGACAACAAATGTTGCTTTTGACTCCAGCTTTTCTTGCTTCATCGCTCCACAGCTTCCTCGCTTCAGGTTGACGCCAAAACACTACTACGCATGCGCACCTACTCTTAGCACGGGGGAACGCTTAAATTTCCCCGGACTTACCCTAACTCATTTCCCCAACAAGTATGACAATCACCTTCTTCATGCCCCACACGGTTGCTACTTCTCTTTTCAGGTCCCCATACTTTTCAATTTTTTCTCGTTCTTTCGCTCTTACTCGATGATGATGATGATCATGATGACATATATTCAACTTGTAACTTTTTATCAGTCACGAAAGAAATTGAGATAACCTCAGTGCCTCAGTGCAACGCCTCAGCATGGTAAAAAGTAGGCCTTACCCTACGTTTACGATCTGAAACCAGACTGCCTCTAGTCGTCAAACCATGTGGAAGTAACGGCTATCTCACAAGCAGGGGAAATCAAAGTAAAATTTTCGTGATTATTAAGCTTTATCTGTGCTTTCTCCGCTGCAAACAACATCGAGTGTTCTGTCACAAGTTTATTTTGAAGCAACAGCAAAGTAAAGCGGAAGTTCGTTAGACTCATTAATAAAAACACTGTCTCGTTTCCCAAAGTGTTTTGTTGAACACTGAACTGCGAAGTGAACATGGAGGCTTTCTGTAATAAGTCGAAAACTCACCCGTTATACTCTTCAAGCTGATTGGCTCGGGCAAAACCACTTAGACCTTTGTTCAAAACAATAGAGTCGTAAGCTCATTTCCCCAACAAATACCTGTTGTTATTGGTGCACTGGGGGCAATATCCAAGGAATTTGACAAATGGATAGACTAGATTGGGATTAATGTGAGAACAGGACACGTGCAAAAGACAGCATTATTAGGAACAGCAAGAATATCGAGGAAGGTGCTAGAGACCAGCCTCACTGCATAAGGCCCTGAACTTACGCTCATCTCATTGAATTGAATTGCTGTTGTTGTTGTCGCTCCAGTGAGGCCTTATTTCCCTAGAGCTGTAAAAGTGGTCAAAAATTTCAATCGGCATATGATTTCTCCCGTCCCAATCAGAATGCAGGATTTGAGTAACCGCACTCTCATTGGCTAGTCCTTCTTTGAATTTGACTTCCCGCCAAAAGCCAACAAAGACCGTCGAATGCGGAATTCGATTGATCTGCTGAAACGGCTGAAGCAAACAAAAATCTCGAAAGATGCGAGCGTATTTACGAGATCTTTTGCATCTCCAAACGAACGGAAAAAGGCTTAGAGGAAGAAAGTTTTTGCAATCATGGCTAGAAGAAACATTCATCTAAGTACTGGTAGCTCATTTTATGGTGCAGCAGTTCAGGAAAACTGCTTTTTGTGGCGTTTTAGGCTCGTTGGTTTTGAGAAAAAAATAGCAGGTGATTTGGGCCATGCTGAATTAGTAAGAGGCTAAATCCGTTTCTAGAAGCGTAAAGAAATGAGTCGTAGTCGTAGCGTTATCAGTTCAGTCAAAGAGCGAAACTACGACATGTATTAAGTCTAGCTAGAGACCTGAAGAAGATGGACATTACTTTGAAACCTTTAGTTACTTGTTTCAACTTGCTTTCAAGGCATAAACCGGTATACATCTAATCCGAGATTGTAAAATTAAATAATAATAATAATAATGATAATAATAATGGAAACTGTTATTCCCTACAAAAACTACCATACATTTTGAAACCCATCACTCTCAATATAGGCATGATGAGCAAGAGGCAGGAATGAATAGGACCGCTGACCATATGCCACTTTGCGTCTGCACAGTAACATAATTTTTTGGAGCGCGGCTACGGGCCTATAACGTGGGGGGTCAGCAAGGGCAAAAATCTTTTAATAGAGCCTAACGGGATGTCTACATTTGCGCGTTAGCCAATCAGATTTGACCATGACGTCACATAAACAAAAGAAACGGTGGGAGAAAGCATCCCTCGCGTTTGGCTCGTCGTGCCAGCGACTATATGGTAAATTTAGTAAAAATTCATATGTTTCAAGTCAGCACTAATAGCTTTAAATTTTCCACGCGGATCTTTTTAAAGAGCGCGTAAATCTGGGGAAAACGGCTTTTGAAGTAGTCCCATCATTTGGGGTCTTCATCCTTATCAATTGAAATAAGCCCTCTAAACATGAAGTAAAATCGAATCAGTGTCTTTCTATTTTGGAAATATTATTGCAAATACATTAAAAAAGCCGTAGTTGGCTTTTTAACAGTACCAAACTTATATTACTGAGGCAGTGGCGACGGAGAAGGTAGCATATGATATCAGCCTTATGTCTTCCCTCGTCGTTGCGTTCCTAGGGAATCAACAAGGATGAAATGTGGTTTGATTTCACTGCAGCGAACATCTAAACTTCCTTGCTGAATGTTAATGATTCTTTTTGTCAATTTAAATTAATTTCGAAATATAATTTCATTTATAAACATTATTCATCAATTTCCGATTTCTTTCGTCAGTTTCTGAGCGTGACATTACCTCTCTTCGATCATTGGTCAAAAGCATGGGCGTACGCAGCACTTGAGAAGGGAGGGGGTCTGGGGGCGAAGGCCCCAGAAAATTTTTAGTGACCACGCCCTTCAGACGCTCGGAGAATGAGGGCTACGCCCTTTTAGCTATATTTTGTTTTATAAACGTGGCTGCAATTAATACAAAATAGGTGGAACGTTTTGTAAACTTTGCATATAAAATTGATACCCATCATTGCAAATGAATCCAAGGAACGAATAGAGATCTTTAGAAGTAAAATAAAATAATTCATATTCAATAAAAAACAGTCCAGCACATCTAGTCCAAATTACAAATTACCTTTCTTAGCTTTACTACGAAATGATCTAGTGCTGGTCGCTCAATATTCGAGGAAATGTCTATTTTCATTACTTATCACAATCAAATTGTCCAGTCGGTCAATGGCATCTTTTGCAAGATGCTGTTGTCACAGGAATTGTTGCTGTAATTGGAATTATTCATGGAGGTTGGGGTACAGGCTCTTCAAATCACTTTTCCGAGATTGTTTCGAGAGTAGTGGCAAATAGGGATTCTTCTAGCCAGTGATGTGTCCAGGCTAAGATAGCTGGGGGTATTGAAATAAGGGGATCTGGGGGCGAAGCCACTAGGAAAATTTTTGATGCCAGGCCTTCTAGTTTGTCTCAGAACGCCTCTCCCAATATCGTTCCAGCAGGCTTGGACACCTAAAACCTTCAAACCATACCACGCCTTTACCCAACCATCGTATCCTTGCTTTTCGAGATCTCAAGGACTATCTCTTGACAGATCTGCCTACCACCCTCCCCCCCCTTGGTACCAATTTTATTGAGTTTTTGAGTGAATCTCAAGGATCATCTTTTTGAAAAGTGGGGGGTCCGGACCCCCCATTCCCCCCCCTTGGGTACGCCACTGGAAAAATTCGCGTGGCGGGAGAAGTCTTGACCTGACGTGAGTTGAGGCCGTTGAGTAAAATAGGATTGCTCTGCAGTCGTTCCTGCCTAAAGAGTCTCCAAAAACATTCAAAATTGAGACGAAATGTTAAAAGAAGCTACTGTAGGGGACTTGAGGAACAAGTGCCTCCAGGTTACCAAAGATTATCAGCAATAATGTTTGTTGGAGTAAGGAATCCGTGAAGTATTCTGTTGTTGCCCGAAACGAGAGGAGATTTGCTCGTGAATTTGCTTACAAGAATTATCTACATTGCATGTTTGGCTAGCAAAGTGCTCGGATAGTTCAACTTTACAAATAAGTTCATTCTATCAACGAAATTTCCAGCAAATAATCAGGTACATTTTATCTATCATGTTTCTCTATCGTATGCTTTTTAATAGGCACCTTGGTTGTGCTGCTTTTTGCTTGCACTAGAGTCAAACCTTTCGCGGGAAGCCAAATTCAGAAATAACAGACCCTTTGAATCAACAGGACAAGATTTTCGCATAAAAACAGCAACAAACTACAGTTTAAAATGGGAATGGTTGTATTCCCTAGGCTACCTTACATCTTTGGATCTGTTAAATGATTTCTTCTCAAGGTTAGACATATTTGATCTATTGGATCAAAATCTTGCTCCTTTACTTATTTGGGGTAATGAGCTAAACCTTGTGTTTGTTCTTGAATAACGAAACATGAATTTTCAGTGGAAAGGAGATACATAAAGCTTTTCTCGCAACTAATGGCAATGTATTTTCGCTACACTCAAAAAACAACAATTGAGAGATCGATGACGGGGAGGGATCCATAAGGAAGTAAACAGGTAAAAGCATTTACGTTACGTCTAACCAATTACATAGTTTTGAAGACATGAAGTACAGTACACCGGATATTTCTGAGAGTTGGGAACAGCAAAAGTAAAGATCAAAGTTTTATAAATACTTAAGGTGGAACATTTTTAAGACCGACACGAAAATCGATCGCGTTTTGCCTTTTTGTACGATTCTACCCGAATAGGAGATCCACTACTGTTGTTCTCGTGTCAAAAATGCGAAGGTTTGCGTTGCGACTGTCTCGGTATTAAAAGTTCAGTACTGTGTGAGAGCCAGCTGTGGCTTTGTTAGTGTATTTGCAATGATATTTCCAAAATAGAAGGACACTGATTCGATTTTACTTCGTTTTTGGAGGGCTTATCTCATTTGGTAAGGATGAAGACCCCAAATGATGGGACTACTTCAAAAGCCGATTTCCCCAGATATACGCGCTCTTTTAAAAAAATCCACGAGGAAACTTTAAAGCTATTAGTGCTGAGTTGAAACATATGAATTTTTACTAAATTTACCATATAGTCGCTGGCACGACGAGCCAAACGTGAGGGATACTTTCTCCCGCCGTTTCTTTTGTTTATGTGCCGTCATGGTCAAATCTGATTGGCTAACGCGCCAATGTAAACATCCGGTTGGGCTATATTAAAATATTATTTGCCCTTGCTTGGGGGGTCGCAGTTTTCGCCCCGATCGTTCTCTATTCGTTTCCAATCTTCCAAACCACACGTGGAATTTTATTTTCAACGAGTTTGGACGCGCCAGGATGGTGAAGAAGAAGCTTTTTTATGAACATCTTTGCCTGGAAATCGATTTCTGTACCTACTGCATTTGTGCATAAATTGGTGGAAATCGCTGGAATATGAAAATCTGATTTTCTAGAAAACAGGACCATGCCCCTTCACCAGTTTCTCTCGAGATGGAGCTCAACATGTGGTCAAAATGGCGGTGTTGGTGAGTTGTTTCGGAAATATTGCGTTTGATTGCTCCACCTTCGGAAAATCACACAACTCTTCACTAAGCGACACAGTACTAACTTTTACGGGTCAAAACTATCGGGCACTCAGAGAGTCAAATCCTTCTCAAATATTTTTACCAAATTACTTTACTGGAAACTTCATTATTCTGATTGTCTAATTTCTTGATGAGGAGGCAATCTGTGCCACTTTACCTACAATGCTTGCCAAAAGTCCTTGGAACACTAGGCCATTTCTTGACAATGACACACTTTTCCGCAATTCTATCAGTAGAGATTAGTTGAGGCACCCCCTAGCCCCCAAACAATGTTGATTTGCAAGGTTATTATCCTCGCATTTCATCAGAGTCGCGAATGGTCGTGTCATCCTTATTTTATCGTCATAGAACAACATTGTTCTAAGGGGGAGAGAGGGAAATCGCATAACAAGGCAAAATTAGCTGAGGTGTTCCAAGACTTTTGGCAGGCATTGTAGCTAGATAATTGTTTTCCCCATCTTTGGTGAAATTCTGACAAAAACACTAGGCCCAAAGTAGAATGAGTTCAACAAAGTTTTGCGGAAAATCGAGACCATGCCTCTCCAAGCAACTTTACTCCTTTGTTTGGAACAGATTGAGGATGGAGCACGAATTGTCGTGATGTTTCGGANCGTGGAAAAATAATTAGGTGCCCCCTAGTCTGGATAGGGTTAACAAACTTGCTAGCAACCTAGAACATACAATCTCTTACAAAAGTGTTGGGCTCCTGTTGAAAAAACCCCATTTTTGGCCCCCCTCCCCCGTTTGAATGTTGAATGCAATGCAAAAATGGTTTTTTAATGCATATCCACCGAAAAAATTATTCGCTTTAATCAAACAACATGGATATGGGGGAGGGGGAAATAATTCCGGAAAACGTAGATTTTTGCAGGGGTCCAACACTTTCGAGAGATTATAAGCTTCTTATAAAAAATGCATGTAAATATTTTATGAATTCAAGGGTGTGCTCGATTGGTACCAATTCTGAAAACGGTAGACTTGGTAGACTGGGAATTGGCGTTTGATTGACCCCAAAATTCTGAAAACGGTAGGTTTGGTAGGTTTGGAAGGCCTTCTGAACCTTCTGCTCCAAAAGTCAGAAGGTTTGGCAGACTTTGGAGAGATTCTCATTTTCATTAGCAAAACCTTGGTGGTGAATCCGAAATCTGCTGTTTTGAAGATTTTTGTGTTTGATTGGGAAATATATTTCCGTCTCTGCGAAGTCTACTGTTTTCAGAATTTGGTAGGTTTGGAATTACCAATCAAACACACCCCAAGAATCCATTATTGAGCTCTATATTGAGATGAGAGATACTGCTGTGTGTTGGGAATATGGCTTATGTTTATGATTTAACACAATCATTAGATTTCTAACAATGTTTTTCTTGTCGTGCTTAAATATTTATTCTTTGCTATGATACCCCCCTAGTATATTTTTGTTTCCGCTATGCTCGATATATTTAGAAGGCTGCTGAGATTTAGTAAGTTTAACTTTGTATCATAGAGCAATGAAATTGTAACAATTTTGACATTCTATATTTAGCACTGTCTCCATGGTCACCAAGTTGTCATCTGGCATTCTGTGAAAATTAAGTTTATATCTCTGTTATTCTTTTTTAATTGGTCCAATTAAGCTCAAATCTTCGATTTACATATATTTTGATCTATATTTTTCATTTCTGTATGAAAAGTTAAGTTTGATGAACTTTTAACATACTTCATTTTATGACGTCATTCAACATCATAAGGATTATTATGCTCTAGCAACAACAACAACTGCGCTAATTGAATTATGATTTTAAATAATCATTTTTTATATGATGAATAACATTTGTGCCAAGTTAGGTGGTCATATCTTATGTAACAACTGAAATAAAGCGGGGGGGGCGGAATCCGCCCCCCCAGGCATTGAGTGTTTCAAAACACCCAGGTCAGATAGGGTTAGGAAGGCGAATATCCTAGAAATACTACAGTAGTTTATAAAAGATATAGAGTGTTTGTACGACTATTTTGAGTACTGACCCAGTACAGTAACAGCGACCAAGAAGCAATATATTTCTGGCAACACCCCCTTTTGTGGTCTTAGTAAAATTGTAAGTTAGGTAGGACTGGTAGGAACATAACTTAATATTGTTGCTTTTTCCTCCATCTCACTTATATCTCCGAGCTGTACCACTTCATGGTATCCATTTCTGTTCAAAGTTTTGAGGTTGAACACATAACAAATACTTAGTTCTCCTTTTCCAATCTATCGTAGAGGGCCTAACCTTATGCGTTTCCGGCAAACAGAGCACCGTTCTTTGCTACGAAATGAAACGGCCAATTTGCAAGAATCAGTAAAAAAGAACAAAGAATACAAAATGGATTAATTGTCTTATTTTATATGCAAAAAAATTCAGTAACTGTTTTCCAATATCTATTTGTTTACACCGTAGCTGAGAGTTGATGCCAGTAATTTGTTTCCGGGAAATTTCGAGTTGTGTGTCATCGCGTTCGGGAAGATTCCGCATTATATCCATTCATTGAAGATATGAAATGCAAGCTCTCGCACAGCCTCATCTTGGCTCCAACAACATGCGCGGGCATAAAACACATTCTTCCCTCTTGCTGGCATGATGGGAAAGTTACAAAATTTGCAATAAAGTACAATAAAATGTTCTTAAAATTTATAGAGAAATAGAAAGCTTAAAACGTCCGCAATGTAAGATCGTTCATATATAAAAAGAAAACAAGAATTTAAAATGTTAAAAGTTCTGGACTCGTCCACTCACTGTCTCTCTTGCAGAATATTTAGTATCTACAACGTATACATATGGTTATTATTTTCTTTTCTATAGAGTTGCTCTTTTTATAGTTGATAAATTTCCCAGCATGTTCGTAGATACTTTGTGTCCGTTGATACCGATTGTTCCTATTGCTCCCATTGATAGATTTATGTACTCAACACGCACATAGGATGATGAACGGTCTTTTAACCCTATTCTACATTGGTAAATGAAGTACTACTTTTTCATGGAGGGGGGGGGCAGAAAAGGCCCCCCCAGATTTTCTCAGCAACCGAGATGTCTACGGCAACGCAAATTGGTACACATAATTACCAAGCAATTGTGATTCTAAAAATAGCATTATATGCTAATTAGCCACACGACCTGTTGCTTGGCAACGCAAAACAATCGAAATTTGCTGATTTTGGTTCTTCTCCTAAAAACTTAACTTTTCCAGAGGTAAATTGTTAATTAACAACTTTGAAGCTATCTATATGATGGATATTGATTGTTCTTGATAAAAACTGGCAAAAATTATATTTTTTGAATTCTATTGTTATAAAACCTGTCAATCAAAGTCATACATGATACCCCAGCAAATTTTCTGATGCCATATTGGCATTTTTGACCAAGTTTTAGTCATATAAACTAAAGGAAATTGATCTTGAATTGTTAATTGATTAATTCCAATCATAATATACTAATTATTTCATATGTTTATCATAAATATGACGTCATATGTAAGTATGACGTCATATATCTTAAATTTTGCTGATGTCAGCAAAACACACAAATTTATATATCAAATGAAAGTAGACTTCAAGGCAAATTGATCGGTACAAACTTTTATTGAAATCAGATGTTTATGCGAAATGTTATGCACGTTTTAATGGTTTTCTTTGAGACCTCTCCCCAAATATGGGCATGCTATAGTCACGTGACCAATTATATGACAATGACTTATTATTTATTTGGTATAATATTAAATTTTATTAAAAGTCAAAAGGTTCTAGTCTTTTATCACGTGTAGTTTAAAAGCAATTAGAGGAAGTTTGCTTAGGGGCCCTTTTTTGCCCCCCATGTAGATTAGGGTTAACCCTATCCAGACTAGGGGGCACAAAGTGCCCCTCCTAGTGAATTTTTCCACGCAGCTCCTTGAGTTCTACTACGATGACCATGTAATTTTGTGACTTTTAGTTTCTATTTAGGAGACATCATTTCATGTCAATTTAAAAATTTTTACACTGGTTGAGGGCGTCAACACATAATTTTAAATTGAGTGCTCGGCAAAATAAATACCTTTTCAGCCATACCTTTTGAACAACTTGCTCTATAACATTGAAACAAACATAGCTGAGCTCCTCTTAAGAAGGGCTTTCATTTGATATATAGTTTGTTGATTTTTGATGACGTCATCAATAATTCGTTGTTGCGCATGCGTACTTGTGAAAAACCATGTAAAGCTTCACTTTTTGAAAAATTAACTATATCATACGATGCAGCAGGTCTTTTTATGTACATCTAGCATTTTGTGCGATTTTTTAAACCAATTTGTAACCAATTTTTGGCGAAAAGTTCTTTTTTTCGTGAAGAAAATAAATAAATGCTGACAGCAGCAAAAATATTAATGATAGGAAACAAAAATTTTAAAATACGATTATTAAGGATATAATCTTTGTATGTCTCAAATCTCAAATCAATATATTTATTTGATTTGGAGATACAACATGTCAAAGTTCGGGTGGTTTTACACCTAATTTAGCAACATTTGCTGACGTCAGCACTTAACCACGTGACATAAAAAAAAACAAATGCCGTTAACCTGTTTGCCATATCTTGTTTGTTACTTGTGCCAAATTTCAAGTCTCTAGGACTTATAGTTTTGAGAATAAAGCGGGGGCACAATGTGCCCCCCCAGTCTCCCCAGAGTTTCAAAAAGCCTAGTCTGGATAGGGTTAAAAGATTTTCGTATCGTATCTTCTTATGGCCTTCATTTTTCCCAATGTTCGTTTCGAAGATCACAGACAGTTCGAGAACATATAATACACCCTCCTTGACTAAAAGGAGATCTGGACGCTTGCTGTTCCCGTGATAATAACTGACNAGCAAAAATATTAATGATAGGAAACAAAAATTTTAAAATACGATTATTAAGGATATAATCTTTGTATGTCTCAAATCTCAAATCAATATATTTATTTGATTTGGAGATACAACATGTCAAAGTTCGGGTGGTTTTACACCTAATTTAGCAACATTTGCTGACGTCAGCACTTAACCACGTGACATAAAAAAAACAAATGCCGTTAACCTGTTTGCCATATCTTGTTTGTTACTTGTGCCAAATTTCAAGTCTCTAGGACTTATAGTTTTGAGAATAAAGCGGGGGCACAATGTGCCCCCCCAGTCTCCCCAGAGTTTCAAAAAGCCTAGTCTGGATAGGGTTAAAAGATTTTCGTATCGTATCTTCTTATGGCCTTCATTTTTCCCAATGCTCGTTTCGAAGATCACAGACAGTTCGAGAACATATAATACACCCTCCTTGACTAAAAGGAGATCTGGACGCTTGCTGTTCCCGTGATAATAACTGACGGTCTGAAACCTGGAATGTCATCAGCATAGACTACAACATTTTTTAGTCCTGTTAAGAAGTTGCCAATCGTCAAAAGTACAGAGTTGTGATGCCAAGTAGATCTTTTCCCTGCGAGCATGGATTTGCCTTCTGAGACGATGTGGAGAAGGGTTTGTGGGAGCTGGCATCAGTTGCACAACTCGCTTTCAACTCTACCCCAAAATTTCATATTTTTCTTCGTAGGCATACTGTTATTCAGATAACGCACAGAAAAGTTGAAGATGTTCTTTTGTAGAAGTTGTTGTGCCTCACTACATATTCTTGTTATTTTATTTGTCGTCTGCTCGAGGATAGCCTTTAGTACAAGGCCTTGTTATGTTAGTTCATGCGTGATCCAGTTGATTTTCTTGGTTCTCTTTTCTTTGATTACCTCTTTCCCATTTGCGTATGTGTCATACTGCATATTTTTATCACTAGTTACTTCATGTAGGTGAAGGTGGAGGTGAAGTTGCGTTTTTTAGCGCCAAGCGCTGGGATCGCAGAAGTAGAGAAGATCTAATCGAGTCTGCGACCCCTTGTCATGACGCTCAAATGGTGGGGTTCTACCTGGGATGGAACCCGGTCCACCTGACTGTTCTGGCTGCAAAGTCGGAGGATTACACCGCTGCGCCACAACATCTTCAACTTTTGTATGTAGCGATTGTATGTCCTCGTTTTTGGTTTCTTTAGACAGTTTCTAAGCGTAACTTGGCAAACTGTGAAAATTTCGTAGACTCGTAGACGGACCAATACATTCGTTTTTGTCCTAGTGTCCGAGCTGACAGCTCAGTTAGCATAATACTTATGTCATACTAGGCGTATGTTATCCACTACAAACAAGATCATAGTATGTGAGTACACAAGACTTAGAATTCATCCAATGTGAATAGGGTCAAAATATAGAAATTTGGGAGTCAAATTAGAAGCAATGAATTATCCGAAAAAGAGAATCCACAAGGATAACTTCTTCACCCTGTGTCTCCAAATATAGTTAGCCATTATTAAATTTGATATTGAGCACCACTGCAATGTGTTTTTCACAATTACCTTGTCCACCTACAATGATCTTGGAACAGTCCAAACATCCTTTTTGATACAACAAAGTGAAATGAAGCAAAGCACTCTCAATTCTACGTCCCATCCTAACGAATGTAACAGACTGCACAGCGGCTGATACCGTTCTTCTTTGGAGGTAATTGTTTGCCCAAAATAAAAATCGTAGCAGACAGTCACCTCTAATAAGATAATGCATTTACGTGACGTGACTGATTGTCAATGACAAGGATATCAGGTTTACGATGCGTAATACACTTCAGTTCTTCACCATAGTCCGTCGTTACTGATTCTGCAAGCTTGTTTGAATTAAACTGGAAACTACTTACCTTAAACTTCCTGAGATCACCTCAAAGATTTTGTCAGCAATACATGATATGCATATTGACGTCATAATCGCGTTCGAGTCAAATTGAGTGGCAAATTGAGTCCATAATGGCGGACGCGAGCTGTGAAGCTTCGGGCGCACCTTCTTCTGGCACCAGGATCACATACTTGGAGTATAAAAATTTTCTTGAAAATTAGCCTAGGTGAAAGCTGAGATTTCATAGTGCCTACTCTTATTGATATTCCCACTTTTTTTCCCCGATTTAAGCGCGACTGAGAAAATAAAATCAGGCTTGTGGCCTAAGGCTTTTTCCCAACCCTTAAAATTCCCTCCAAACCGGATTAATCTGCGAGGCGCGTGAAGGCCTCGGGATGAAACAACATTGGCCTAGCATATTTCAGCTCTGTTTCTTCGATATTCAGCCTGAAAAACACTTCCAGGGCTGCTGCTTGTATAAATACATTGTCTCAAAGTGGAGTGCTCAAGTTCCATGGAATTCGAAGGAAGCATGCACGAGGTTTTCGTTCGTTTACCGAGGCAGAGATTGAGAGCTCTCCCAGCTTGGATACTGGTTGAATTTGCACATCCATGTTTTCTCAGGTAGGCCATGCTGTCTATAATTTGTTTTCAATCGTTTTTTGTCGTTATCGTTGGGTATTGCTTACTGAATATCCTCCGAAAATAAATTGTTTCCGCCATAAATATTTCACACAGAGAAAAGACACGAAAATAGAACGCGCTTGGAGATTTATTTTGATTCCATTCCTTTGCAGGAGAAAAATATGGCGAACTTTCTTGCCAGACTTCGACACACGACTTTGCCACCGAAAAAGAGCACCGAAAAGACTCCAGTTGAGCCGTCTATCCTCTATCCTCGAAAGTGGTTGCAAGAATGTACATTGTAACTGGCTTCCCTTCCCCTGCATTCAGTTAGAGATGAAAATAGCTGGTTTGGCTGGCTGATTAAATCCTGTGTGTTGCTGCACTCCAAAACAATTTCAACAGGAAGCTTGGGAATTTTAGACGATTTTCATTGCTGTGGAGAGGGCTCAGCAGTCACAAGAACAGTGTTTACAGAATCTTCTACAAATTAAACTTATTTTTATCTCAGCAAGTTACAAATTTGTGCCAAATTATGTCACACAGAAAGGGACATTCTTTAAAGAAAGAACATTTAGTGACAATAGACCATTTTGACATTTAGAAAAAGGTCTTGGGAGAGCAATATTTTCCTGGTAAATGGCAGACACAAAGAAATAGAAATAGCTCCGTGGCAGCCATTTACCAGGAAAATATTTCTCTCCCCAGGCCCTTTTTCTAAATGTCAAAATGGTCTATAGACTGATGCAAAGGTTGTATAAAATATCTTAAAAAGCAGAAGAAAGGTTTTGTAAAGTTACAAACAAGATACCTAATTTGAATTAATTTGTTTTTTGTTGCCAAAATTGCATCAGAATAAACAATTATATTTACTATATTTGGTAACAAAGAAATATTTACAAAATCAACATTACATCAATGCTTGGTTGTGTAACATAAATTTGATTTGCTTATTGATTGAATTGTTGTTTGATTGTGACATTAATTGTATACAATACTTTTTGTTGAGAACCTTTGGACAATTCTGAGTGTTTTTCACTGATATGTGTTTGAAACCGGGATAAAAATGTATCTAGGACATCACTTTCCAGCTGCTACATGCAGTCCAGCTTATTGCAGTTTTCTTTGTTTCTCCAGAGTTTCAAACTTCCATTGTACTTTCCTTTGTTTTTCAGAGCAACATACTTTATTTTTTAGAACTTGTTCGGCTGTTGGCCAACTCATTTCTTATGAATCAAAGTGCACATGTGAAAAAATCAAGTTGCTTTCTGTAACAGTTTCCAAAGTGGAGAACGAACAAGATGGATTTCTATCCAATTTTTGATAGAAATTTGTGATATGGTTGTGCTTTAGAATACACAACTATGCCCTTCTCACAGAGCATGCCCTTTTAATTTTAATTAAGACCTTTTTCTAAATGTCAAAATGGTCTATTGTCACTAAATGTTTATTCTTCAAAGAATGTCCCTTTCTGTGTGACATAATTTGGCACAAATGTGTAACTTGCTGAGATAAAACAAAGTTTAATTTGTAGAAGATTCTGTAAAAACTGTTCTTGTGACTGCTGAGCCCTCTCCACAGCAATGAAAATCGTCTAAAATTCCCAAGCTTCCTGTTGAAATTGTTTTGGAGTGTAGCAACACACAGGATTTAATCAGCCAGCCAAACCAGCTATTTTCATCTCTAACTGAATGCAGGGGAAGGGAAGCCAGTTACAATGTACATTCTTGCAACCACTTTCGAGGATAGACGGCTCAACTGGAGTCTTTTCGGTGCTCTTTTTCGGTGGCAAAGTCGTGTGTCGAAATCTGGCAAGAAAGTTCGCCATCTTTTTCTCCTGCAAAGGAATGAAATCAAAATAAATCTCCAAGCGCGTTCTATTTTCGTGTCTTTTCTCTGTGTGAAATATTTATGGCGGAAACAATTTATTTTCGGAGGATATTCAGTAAGCAATACCCAACGATAACGACAAAAAACGATTGAAAACAAAATATAAACAGCATGGCCTACCTGAGAAAACATGGATGTGCAAATTCAACCAGTAGCCAAGCTGGGAGAGCTCTCAATCTCTGCCTCGGTAAACGAACAAAAACCTCGTGCATGCTTCCTTCGAATTCCATGGAACTTGAGCACTCCACTTTGAGACAATGTATTTATACAAGCAGCAGCCCTGGAAGTGTTTTTCAGGCTGAATGTCGAAGAAACAGAGCTGAAATATGCTAGGCCAATGTTTGTTTCATCCCGAGGCCTTCACGCGCCTCGCAGATTAATCCAGTTTGGCGGGAATTTCAAGGGTCGGGAAAAATCCTTAGGCCACAAGCTTGATTTTATTTCCTCAGTCGCGCTTCAACCGGGGAACAGAAATGTCAAAAATTAATAAGATTAGGCACTATGAAATCTCAGCTTTCACCTAGGCTAATTTTCAATAAAATTTTTATACTCCAAGTATGTGATCCTGGTGCCAGAAGAAGGCGCGCCCGAAGATTCGCAGCTCGCGTCCGCCATTCTGGTCTCGTCTGCCACCCAAAAATTCCTGTGACATCAGGAATGCATATCATGTATACGATTGTGACGTCTACTATACAAGTTGTGAAACTCTCTACAGCCATTCATCAGATGCGCAACACTTTCTGTGTGCTGATGACAAAAGGGACAAGAAGGGTCATTATCACGATTCCATATATGCTTTGGGAAGTTTGTTGGAAGTAGACTCAACCTTGCTTTTATTGCAAACTTCACGAGAATATCACTTACTTTCCAGTTGTAAAAAATTGAGTGCGAGGATTTTAACTGAACATCCGTCATACAGAGAAAAGGGCCTTGAATTGACAACTCCTTTGCTTTTCGCGAATCACGATTAACTGTATGTTTGAACAGTAACTTTTGGAGTGGGGCACCTTCATCAAAAAATTCGCCGTTAATAATCACCCCAGCTTTTCCCTGCCTAAACTCAATCGAAGCATCAAGCATTCTAGCATATCTCAGCAGATCCGGCCAATCTGATTGACACCCAAAATTGGTATGCTTATTTAAATAACCGTCTTTACTTATCTCAAACCCAAGAAAGTTTCTTTCATTATCAGTTTCAGCAACTTTTCGTTGTTCCATATCTAATTTAAGAGACTGACGAGCAATGTTTTTGAACTGTAACCGGGGATGGTTCAGCATCTTGATGAGAAATGCAACTCTTGTTGACCTGTACACATCTGACACACGTTTAACTCCAATTCCTCCATGCTCACGTGGTAAAAGGACGACAAGTTGTGTTGTGGTATCATACAAATCATACATAGTTCGAACTGCTTTCACAAAGGACTTATCCATGAGCTCCAACTGCTCTTCGGTAAACCTCGTATTATAAAAGTGGTGAAGAATTTTCGCGAGTGCCATATTATTCAAAGCACGAGCCTTCAGAGATATAGACAATTTACAGCTTGTTATTTTCTCCAATGAATCTTTATAACCGTCTAGAACTTCATTCACCTGAACACCATCTTCACCTAAAAGTGAGAGCGCTTTTCCAAGATATTTGTATGACCTATCACGGGATATACTTCAATATCATTTGACTGAATTGACACAGTTGGTTTTTTATCTGTCTTGCCTTGGTACCAGTTGTTACCAGACCTCCTTGCATACATAACTGCACATTTACTGGGTTTCACTTCTAGACCTACTAATTCCATAACAGCTTGACCCACATCAAACATCATCTTTATTATTGTAGCGTCATAATTGACAACAATAACATCATCTGCAAAAGCTTACAATGCCAATGGATTTATCCTTGTTTTATCTTCGATGCCCTGTCTAATAACAGCCTCTCTTACCATTGGCTTACATACTCTATCGATCACCAATATGAACAAAAGTGCACTTAAAGGATCACCTGTCTTTGTTCCCCTGATTATGTTGAACTCTTTACTCAACTCAAACCCACAAATCACAGAAAACGACGAATAACGGTAAAGGTCTTCGACCATTATTATTATTATTATTATTATTATCAAATTATTTACAGTTGGTACAATATATAGTAATATAAAACTAATTCAAACCAACTATTTACATACAAAGAAAAAATTACAAAAAAGTTCATTTCTAATCCTCATTATCAACTATTTTATTTTTTAACTGCAGATCTTGCATGTGCAATTTTGCCCATTCCATTCTTTGGTCATCCTTTTAAATATTGCTGCTGAGTTTGCATTTTTTATATTATCTGGTAAAGTGTTCCAAAGTAGAGCTCCTTTGAATACAAGTGAATTATTTCCGAATGTGCTTGCATTTCCTTTTGGTAATTGCAAGAGATTCTTAGTTCGTAGCTCATATTTCACGTCCTTTCTTTCGAAGAATGTCCACATGAATGATGGATTTTCTTGTGAAAGGGACTTATAGATTTGAAGCATCAATTTTTGCAGGTTTCTTGTGTGGACTTTTTGTTCATTTGTTCTTTCAAGAAGTACTTCAAATGGCATATTGAAGTCATTATGCAAAATTCTTAATGCTCTTTTCTGAACACGGTCTACCTGATTATTGGATGTCTTCCCATGGTACATCCAGATCAAGGGGCAATAATTGAAATTAGACATAACAAATGTGTTATAGAGGAT
>REGM01000278.1:194618-208573 GCA_004194415.1 Aurelia aurita | reverse complement strand
ATAATAATAATAATAATAATAATAATAATGGAAACTTTCATGATAAAATTCGAACTTAAATACATACAATTTAAAAGCTAAAAGATACCCTAATCAGACCAAACTACTCTCTATAATATAGGCATAGTATGGCTGTTTACACAAAGGTGTTTCTAAAGGTTCTGTAGTAAAATATTTTGTAAAGACAGTTAAAAGTCCATGAGCTCAGGGTCAGTCCAATCTTTCATTCTCATGCAGAATATGTAATATGAAGATCTTATACAAATCTCAATCAACTTAGAAGCAATATATTTTACAGCAGCGTCATCAACATTCAGTTCTTTTAACATTTTAAAGAATTGATCTGATTCTCTTGAATATATCCCAGCAGTTGTCATTACAAGATTAACAAACTTGATATTCTTGTAGACGCTTGATAATAATAATAATAATAATAATATTCTTAATAGTATAATAGATAATAATAGCTTGATAATAATAATAATGATAATAATAATAATAATAATAATAATAAAAATAATAATAATAATAATAATAATAATAATAATAATAATAATAATAATAATAATTCCATTTTTAGGAGCAGGAAAACATTGGATCGTGAGAAGCTTTCTAAGACAAAGAAAAGGGCGTTTACGTAAATATCTAGCTATTATATCGCTGAGAAATGTTTTTAACCCTGGAATAAATTTAATGTTTGAAGTACACCGATAAGAAATCCTTGACTCATATCAAGATATATGTATGTATGTATGTATCACTTGCCACAATCACAATAAACAATATTTACAAGTTTTATATTATAAAAATAGATACAATACGATATATAAGGTTAAAAACGTAAAGAAAAACACCCCTAATTACAGTGGCAGGGTAGCATTAAAAAGTCCAGCTGACCTAATTTCCAGAATGGTCTCCTTAGAGGTGTCAGTATAACGGAAAAACGTAGGTTAAAGGAAAATACAGATTTGTTCTTTCAAAATATTGTTAACTTTTCGGGTCACACGACAAGTAAGAGATCAGCGTGGTACACCTCTGTGTAGTACTGTGAAAGTTATTCAGTACTGTGGGGGAGGGATAATTTCAGTACTGTGGTGATTGCTCAGTACAGTGAAGAAATAATTTCAGCACTTTAGAGGTCATGCAGTACTGTGGAGGTAAAATCTAAATCCAAATCAAGTCTTTTGGAAGTTATGCAATAGGAACTGAAATTATCCCCTCACAGTACTGAAATCATCCACTGTACCGAATAACCTCCACAGTACTGCGCAGACGTTTGCCAGGGGGATTACTGTCAGTTAGGCAAAAGACGAAATAGAACTGAAAATTGCTCACTTTTGTTGTTAATGTTGTTTCCTCAACTGATAGAAATAGTCCAGTCATGATATTTCTGATGACCACCAAGTTTGGTCCAACAGAATACAGATGAAATACACCTGAAGAGAAATCAATTGTGATGAGATCATCCACACAGCGAATGAGTAATAAAGATCATCCCAGTTTTATATTTGTACCTTTTAAGTCCTTCGTCTAATTAGACCCTGAGTATTAATATTTTCTATCCTAAGTAATGGTTGGTTTAAACGAGATAGAGCAGAGCAGAAAGTTTTCTCTGTGGCTTTCTATTTTCATCGCAGGCTGATTGTTGCCATTTTGTATCAGCAAATGTTGATCTTCCCCTACCGAAAAGAATGTGGCCTTTGAATTGACGCAACGATTGAAATAGATACAACTGATGAATGTCTATATTAAGCAAACTGTAATGTATGGCATAAGCACATGAGCCAGGGAGACTG
The DNA here is from genome assembly GCA_004194415.1 of Aurelia aurita. Lineage (NCBI taxonomy): Eukaryota > Metazoa > Cnidaria > Scyphozoa > Semaeostomeae > Ulmaridae > Aurelia > Aurelia aurita. The sequence continues at coordinate 206,777 of REGM01000278.1, read as the reverse complement.
GCAAAGCTACTAAAATTTGCAAAATCTGCCACATTCGGGCAAAACTCTTTTGATAGGGAAATAAGTTCGCAGCCCCACCAGATTTTCAATTCCCGTATGTTATGATGTATCTTTTCTACCATGTTTCTAAAAAATTACCCCCTTTTGATTGGAAAAAGGAACGAAGCGATAAAGTTTTAGAACTTTTCGAAAGTACAACTAAATCTTTTAATCTTCAACTTACCTTGCATTTATAAAAGGTTCTCCAAACACCTGAGATAGGAGCTTGTAAAGTCAAAATTTAGAGTGCACCTGAAACCAGAGATTTTCAAAAAGGGCCTAGCCATACTTTGATTTTATGGGCATTTTCCAAAGAAATTTTCAACTTTGTTATTTTTAGTTTTTCATTTGAAAAGAATCCTATGTCGATGTGTTTCAATTTTTCTTGAAATCACCTTCTTTTGAGGAAAATATCGTTCCTTACATTCCACTGAAAGTTATTTGTATCAAAGAAGATGATAAAGGAACAATTGCACGTTTATTTTGGAGATGTAGCACGAGTTTATTATTCTCACCACAATAATATTCTTTTCATTTAATTAGGGTCGTGGCTAAGCGTCTATAGTTCTTTTCCAAAGCAAAAACCAAAAATAAAAGTTTAAAACTCTTTTAGAAAAATGCCCATGATATATGATATCAAATCATGGTTTGGCCCTTTCTCAAAACCTCTGGTTTCAGATGCACTCTAAATTTCGACTTTGGGAGCTCGTATCTCCAGTGTTTGGTGGATGTATAAATGGTGTATAAATGCGAGGTGCGTGCATTTAAGTTGAAGATTAACAAATTTAGCTGTGCAGTCGGAAAGTCCCGATCTCTTATCGTTTTGTTCCTTTTTGCAATCAAAAGGGGTACTTTATTGAGACACCTGGTATTTTTCCATTTTCATTTAGCCACGTAGAAAAATAACTGGGAAAGAGGCCAGGAAATGGATTGCTTATCACGAGATAAATTTTAAACCGAATAAATAAAACGTACATTGTTATCTCTTTGAAATGCTTACCAAGACGCAGCAGATAATTTTTTATTTTTCTGTTTGCAAATTATAGGTGCTAAGCAATAAGCTTAAAATAAACACATGCTTCAATCAATACTGGGGAATAACATTAACAACAAAAACGTCAGATGCGACCCCCATTGCAGAAAGTTTTCCGGATCTGATCAATTAATCCAGATTCGAGGAAAAAGTCTTTGGAAACCAATCTACAATTGAGTAAAGTTAATACCGGGTGTGCAAAAAAAAAACACTTTTTACAGATCACAATAAATCATATACTAGACCGATTTTGAATATTTATGACTGAATCTTTAACTAAAATCCAGAGTTAGATTCCAGTAGGTTTTTAGACTTCTATTTCTAGAGCTGCAGTGGACAATAGACAAATAGAAAACTTTTTCGTGGTGATTTGGGGATTTAGAAATCGATTTGTTACACTTTGCTATACTAGCGTTTGCTCAATGTTAGGAGAAATGTAACATTACTTTCAATGATACAAAGAAATTTATTTCCTGTAGTAATATCATTGAATTTAGACTTTCATGCAGGTAGTAGGTACTGCGTTCCGGTGTCAAGGGAGTTAAAAAGACAAACAGTGAAGTGAAGCGCCACAAGGTCAAGCAAGCATGGAGTCTCATTGAATTGTCATGCGGGCAACGGCTTGGCTTGGCGCGTCATTGCAACTACCCCCAGAATTTTGCAACAGGCCGATCGTTGAACTAACACTCGTGCAGCAGAATATAACTAATCGACTTTTACATACCTAAATCAGCAAGAAAAATTGCTCTCTTTGTCAATTTATTTCGAGTCGTTACAAATTTGATCGACGTTTTTTTATCGTTTTTGTTGCTTTCGAGACTGAAAATTATAAGAAACTCGCTTATAGCTCCAGAAGCAAAAGACTAAAAAATTTATAAAAAATACCAGAATCTAATTCTGGATTTTAGCAAAGGATTAAGTCATACATCCTCAAAACCGGTGAAGTGCATGATTTATTGTGGTATGTCAAAAATGGATGGTTTTTGGTGCACCCGGTATAATAATATTTGTTGGCTACTCACGAAACCTGAATAAAATGTGGACAAATCAAAATAAAGTATGCATAAAACCAAATGTCAAGTTTGTACATCTCAAAATGAAGTTTCATTGAAACGATCTGCAACTTTCTTTTGATCAGTTATAGTGTTTCGATTGATTTCTAAAAAATTCCATCTAAAAGTCAATGGAAACACTATAACTGATCAAAAGAAAGTTGCAGGTCGTTTCAATGAATATTTCCCTGGGATCACCCAATCCCAATCCCTATTGAAGTTACCCCCGGGGTGCGCACCACGATATGAAAATGATTTCTGCCCATCAGTCGTTCCTTTTTCACCTCTTAAGAGGGACGCGTAAGTCAGTCTCAGAGTTTCTCAACTTAACAGCTTTTTGACAAAATATTCGGGAGATACGTAGGTGCAAGACCATTTATGGATTTTAAACGATGCTCGCTGTCTCTCGTTTGATAACTTTAGCGATAGTCGGCCATTTTAGCTCCTGTATCAGGGCATCAGCAGCTAGGTGCATCAGAACTGCTATTGGTCACAATTGTGGCAGCGCTATTTTGTAACTTTTGCAGTGTAATTCGCTTGGATTCCCCGCAGCTCCCCCGCACAGAGCAACAGTATCGGAAATGCGGTTCTGTCATACCTTTATAGATCTGGCTAAGATTTTCCTGGGGTAGCAAATTCTTAGCATACTTTAAAAATCCAAAAGCAGGAGAAACCTTAGCACGCAAGAATTTAGTCTGCTCATCCCAAACAAGATGCTGATCTAGCTCTCCTTGTGAGTCACCAATGGCAAAGGAAGGGGACTCTATTTTTTTGTCGGCGACCTTTTTAAGATTTGGCGGAAATTGGGCGGAGTCTTCATGACATTGATACAGATCAAAAATAGAGAAGAGGACCGAAACAAGAGCCTTGTGGTACTCCGCATCTTATATCGTCTAGCTTTGAGGATACACCATTGACTTTACAAAATTGCATCTAATTAAACAGATAGGATGCAAACCAGGTATTTTCAAGACCTACCGGGTGTCTAAAAAAGATACCCCCTTTTGACTAGAAAAAGGAGCAAAACGATAAGATATCGTGACTTTCCGCCTGCACAGCTAAATTTGTAATCTTCAACTTAAATGCACGTACCTTGCATTTGTAAATTGTCTACCAAACACCAGAGATACGAGTTCCCAAAGTCAAAATTTTGAGTGCACCTGAAACCAGAGGTTTTCAGACAGGGCCTAACCTTGATTTGATATCATGAGCATTTTCCAACGGAATTTTAAACTGTTATTTTTAGTATTTGCGTTTAAAAATAACCATGGCTATACGCTTAGCCATGACCCTAATTCAACAGAAAGAAGAAAAATGTGGCAAGAATAATAAACTCGTGCCACATCTCCAAAATAAGTGTGCAGGCGCTCCTTTCCCTCTTCTTTGATGCAAATAACTTTTCAATAGAATGTACGGAACGATTTTTTCATCAAAAGAAAAGTTCTTTCAGGAACAATTGAAACATCTCAAAGAAGAACTCTTTCAAAAGTAAAAGCTAAAAGAAAAAAACTTGAAAATTCCTTTGGAAAATGCCCTTTAAATCAAATCACGGTTACGCCCTTTCTCAAAACGTCTGGTTTCAGGTGCACTCAAAATTTTGCCTTTGGGAACTCGTATCTCCGCTGTTTAGTGGACGATTTATTAATGCGTGTATTAAAGGTACGTGCATTTAAGTTGAAGATTACCAAATATAGTTGTGCCGTCAAAAAGTCCCGAAATTTTATCGTTTCAGTCATTTTTCCAGTCAAAAGGGGGTACTTTTTTTAGACACCCGGTATAATACCATACTTTATCAGTTTTTTAAGTAGAAATTCATGATCAACTGTGTCAAAAGTTTTTTCAGGTCAGTGAAACAAAGTGCAGTGATCTAAACCCAGACTATTGGGAAAAGAGAAGCTTGTTTTTGTCAAGGTATTCATGAAGCTTTTGAAACAGTTGATCATACTTTTCAAATAAATCCACTTTTCAATAACCCGGGACAGAAACGGAAGCACTGAAATCGGTCTATAATTAAATCAATCATCAGATTAGCCACTTTTAAAAATAGGGGCCTCTCCTACAATTTTCCAACTATCCGGGAAAAGACCAGTTGCGACCGAAAGATTAGAAATGTCACAAAGTGATTCAGCGATAACGGGTAGGTCTATCTTCAAAAACTGGTTTGCAATATCATCAGCGCCAGATTTCTTGGATGTTTTATATTTGCCGAAAACCCTCTCTAAATGAGACACAGTAATGGCCTCACATTCAAAGCGTAGATTTCCTGGGTTTACCAAGTACTAATTCTCCAGAAGCGGATTTTGCGCTTCAGGTAATTTGTCGCTGAGAGTTTTGCCCATACTGCAAGAAAAAGTATGCATTGATTTTGCAATACTTTTAATATCACATGTTTGCTTCCCATCAACATCAAGTGCTGAGATCTGAGTGGTTTTCGATTTCTTGTTAAGGACCATATTGACATTGATAGTCTTCCACGTGCTTTTAAGATCACCATTATGCGAGGCCATCTTGTTAGCCTGCGCGAAGCCTAAACTCCTCCTCACAGGAAAAATAGAGTATGCGCAACAACGAAGCAAAGCTTCCGCAAAGGAATTGCAATATGAAAGAAATGTTTGCAAACTGTCTTGATCACCCTTCCATATGAAAAATATATCGTCGATGTATCTCATCCATGACAATGGTTTCATTCGATGATCCTTGTGAAAGTTTTCTAGCAATTCTGTTTCAAATTTAGACATGAATAAATTGGCAAAATTAACGGCCATCGGAGTGCCCATTGCCGTTCCCTTATGTTGATGGAAATATTGTTCTTTAAATTTGAGAGTATTGCTTCTGAGGATGAACAAAATCATATTTGAAATGTAGTCTGATGGTACTGACTTATCCTTGCGTTTATCAAGAGCTTGTTTACAAGGAAGAGCACCTTCTTCGTGGTCAATGTTTGGGTATAAAGAGCATACGTCCATAGTAACTAAATAAACTTCTTGTTTTGTAACATCAAGACTGTCTAAATCCTCTATGTGTTTAACAAAATCGGTAGTATCTCTGATAAAAGAAGAGGCTCTCATTGCCACAGGTTTTATGAAACTATCCACCCATTCTGATATCTTGGCAGTACACGATTCATATCCACTGCAAATTGGCCGTAAAGGTGAGAAATCAGTAAAGTTTTTGTGGATTTTAGGAAGGCCATAGAAACAAGGAGTTCTTGTACCCTCTCTTAATTTTGTTTCCTCTTTCATTTATGTATCCTTTTTTATCCATGTCGTCAATCATTATGTCTAAATCCTTGCGATATCCAGGATTTGGATCGCAATCACGTTCTTCATAACATTGATTATCCATTAGGGTCTCTAAACAAGCTTTTTCATAATCCATAGTATTCATTATTACAATGCCACTACCTTTATCCGCGGGTTTTATTACTATTTGTTCGTCCCAAGAAAGTGACTTGACGGCCTCTCGTCGATTCTTTGTTAAAATATTGAAATGCTTGCTTTCGTTCCGGGTCAAGTGTTGGCGGAAATCATGTAAAGAATTGTCAATAAAGTTTAAAAGTCCAGCTGACCTGCCTTCCTTTGCTGTATCTGGGTACCAACGTGGATTTTTGATTGACCATCCTAATGCCGATCGGTCTTCATTTTGTGTAGATGTTGTGTGAGATGAATTTTCCGGTGCCTTTTGGGTGTCTTTATCAGAAAAGAATTCCCTTAATTTCAGCCTTCTAACAAATTGAAAAACATCATTCGCAAAAGTCTCCCTATTGAAATTTGTTTGACTGGGACAAAGAGATAGTCCTAGTTAAATACATACATACATACATACATACATACATACATACATACATACATACATACATACATACATACATACATACATACATACATACATACATACATACATACATACATACATACATACATACATACATACATACATACATACATACATACATACATACATACATACATACATACATACATACATACATACATACATACATACATACATACATACATACATACATACATACATACATACATACATACATACATACATACATACATACATACATACATACATACATACATACATACATACATACATACATACATACATACATACATACATACATACATACATACATACATACATACATACATACATACATACATACATACATACATACATACATACATACATACATACATACATACATACATACATACATACATACATACATACATACATACATACATACATACATACATACATACATACATACATACATACATACATACATACATACATACATACATACATACATACATACATACATACATACATACATACATACATACATACATACATACATACATACATACATACATACATACATACATACATACATACATACATACATACATACATACATACATACATACATACATACATACATACATACATACATACATACATACATACATACATACATACATACATACATACATACATACATACATACATACATACATACATACATACATACATACATACATACATACATACATACATACATACATACATAACAGACATACAAACATACACACATACATACATACATACTACATACATACATACATACATACATACATACATACATACATACATACATACATACATACATACATACATACATACATACATACATACATACATACATACATACATACATACATACATACATACATAGAGTTTTATTTGTTTGAGCAAGCCAATTATGGGCAGCATTCCTGCTGATGTGGGCCTGCTACCTAAAAATACAGATAATTAAAATCTTAAAGGAAATCTTAAATGGGTACAAAGTTCTTGAATTAAACATTTAAAACTTATTTGCGACAATTGTTATCTGTCCTTGAAAGAAAAATGATTGTCCATGGTTAACTATAGCTAAAATTTCTATCCTTGTTTTTTGTTTAAAAGTGTCCCTTTTTCATACGTTATTTCAGCAATGCGTCCTTTGTATTTTCTTAATTTTGTCTTAAACACTTCCTCACTGTAACATCTTTTCATATCTTGGGCTAGATTTTTCCATAGACCTGGTTCTTTGAAATCTTACTGTATTTCTCCCAATTTCTTTGTTTGGTCTCATTATTTTGAAATCTTCTCTTGAAATTCTCTTAGTTGTGTCCCTTTTAAACATGCTTCCCAGTCTCTGATCAATCTTTTCATGATAGCATCTATGCATAAAGATAGCTAATCTTCTGCTATACATGTAGATTAAAGACATCCAGCCAGCTTTTTCTAGGACATGTTCATTTCTTTCCTGCCTTGAAATTTTGCAAATTATCCTAGCAGCTCGCACATGTATTCACTCTAGCGCTTTTATCCTATTTGATGGGCCTGTCCCCCAGACAAGAAGGCAATAGACAACTGATGGTAAGACAGTTTTGAAGTAAATCTCTTCAAGTATGTCTTTTGGAAGGTAAGAAATCCGTTTTATCATGCCTAGTTTTCGGTTGAACGATATACACTGGCTTGCTATATGTTCACGAAATGACAACTGGCTGTCTATGGTAATTCCCAAGATTCTGGACTTTTCAACTCGTTGATATCTTTACCATTTATTCAAGAATGCTTTGTTCATCATTGGTAAGGGTCCGCTTTGTTCATCATCTAAATTCATAAGCTTTTATGCAAACATCTGAATTTGAATTTAAACTTATTCGGATAGCCAGTGACGTAGAAAAGAAGAATCGTGATGATCTTTTAACTTTCAATTTGAACAAGAGAACATCTAGTGACAGGGTGCCCCTAGTCATTAACTGGCACACAAAATTCAATGGACTAGCTTCCATCTTGCACAGAAACCATCGAACAATGCTTGAAGACCACCCCCAACTTGTTATAATCTTTCCAGAACCTCCAATAGTATCCTACCGCCGCAATCCCAACTTTCGTTCAATGTTAGTTTCCTGACAACCAAAGGCATCTAGGTCATCTGGACCTAGCATAAGATGCACTGTAAACTATGCGACCACATGGGGCAAACAGATGTATTAACAAATGTAAAGTCAAAGAGGATATGTCAAATTTCTGGAGGATCTTTTCAATCCAAGAATATAATTTATGCAGCAGAGTGTACTAAGCACGACGTATTATATGTTGGCTATACATCGACAACGTTGAGTCAACGTTTCAACAAACATCGTAGTGATGCAAAACATGAACCGTCAGCAACAGAGCTGAGCAAACATTTTCATATACGATTCTGTATATTCACATCTTGTGTCATGTGAGTTACTCAACCCAAATCAATCAGGTTTTCGTGCCGGTGACTCAACAGTCAACCAAATGATTTCAATAACGCATACAATATTTGAAGCATGTTATTGTAATTCTCCCCTTGATGTCCGCTCTGTGTATCTCGATATCTCGAAAGCATTTGATAGGGTATAGCATAATGGCTTGATCTATAAACTAAAGCGATGCGGTGTCTCGGGACAACTTCTTTTTATTATTCAAAGCTTTCTTAAAGATAGAAAACAGCGAACTGTTCTGAACCTGCAGTGTTCCACTTGGGGAGATATCTCAGCCGGGGTACCACAAGGTTCTATCCTAGGGCCCTTGTTTTTTCTTGTTTACATAAATGATTTAACCAATGACTTGAAGTGCAATGTTAAGCTTTTCACCGATGATACTTCCTTATTCACGGTGGTCCAAGATGCAAATGCAGCTGCCGATGACATGAACCATGATTTGGAGTTAATAAAATGTTGGGCTCATAACTGGAGAATGTCATTTAATCCAGATCCGCAAAAGCAAGCGGTGGAATTAATACTTTCAAAGAAAGGAATCGAAGTTAATAATCCCAGAAATCTCGTACGCTATTTTGGGTAGTGAAATGCCCCTCGAAAGGGATCGTCTTAGTAAAAGCGGACTTTTTTGGTCACAGTTCTTCCACTGATAATTCATGCCGGCACTTATGTCAGAGTTTTCTACGCAGAACGGTAGAGATTATCATTTAATAAATCTCCGGAAAAAGATCGGCCATAGAAACTCCGCTAACTCCTCCGCCGATTCTTTTGGGTGAGACGATCCCTAAAGTGCATTCGGCATAAGCCGACACATTCATGTGTTGCATATTGAACCCTTTTATCACCATGAAAGTGACAGTAAATTAGAGTACAGAATTATCCCAAATTTGATACCAGGCTATACACAATCAAAAGTAAGAATTGAAAAACTTATTGACAACGTCCACGTGGTTCGTCATGTTATACGACTAGTACTATAGCAGAGGTAATGGTTGAGTTTTGCAAAAAGGAGGCACGATAGGCTCAGCAGAAACTAATAAAATCAAGATACACAGACCTGCAAAAACAGGCCTACAGCAGATTCGTTCACAATCTATGTGTTGAGATGTGCAAGCATCGAAAGTGAACAGAACGGGGGTTTGGGGGCGAAGCCCCCGGAATCTTTTTAGGGCAGCACCCTTCAGATCGCCGGAAAATGCCATCAAAGACAGCAAGAATATACAAACCTGTATTTATAGATATTTGCCAATATCATTAGCCTAACCCCCCCCCCGAAAATTTTATACCGGAATTAGAAGAATTAGAAAATCGGTCCTAGAGAGCATTGGGGGCAACCACCCCCCCTTGCCCCCCTCCCGGCGCTTCTGATAATGTAGCGTGGACTAAAGTTGATAGCCATAGGGTAAAATGGGTAGAGCCTCTACCCATTTTGCCCTATGGCTATCAATTTTACTCTTCTCAGTTCATCCTGTTTTATTGGTTCCATACTTTGAATAAAGACTTGCCGAATCATGTAGGTAACACTGAAGGAAGCTTTTATTCGTTGTTCTAGTTTCCTATGCACACCACAGCGCGGTAGTTTTTATTCGCGGGGAAAATTCAGTTGCCGCTTGCAGATATGTTATTTTCCTTACGTAAACAAGCTATATGTAGCACGAAAACGAAACGTTCCAGTAAAATCTTATTGTCTTCCAACAGGAGAATTTTGATTCTATTTATCTTTGTTCACGTTTTGATAGCAGAATACTCGTGCAAAACAATTTCAATGAACTCGATAAAAAAACAAAACATAACAATAACAAAACAAAGATTTTCAAAATCGGTTCGCTGGTTGCAGAAATATGCTACCTTGAACTTAGACCTTTTGAGACATGTTTGTTACACCTAATCAAAATCACACCTCTCTTCTTTGAATTCGATGATCTTAAAATTTGCGTAACTCAGCCATTTGTTATCCGATTTTAAAACTGTTTGCGTTGTTTGAAAGGAAATTTACTGGCAAGCAATAAAGTTGGCAGTTTGATGTGACACTGATTCACAATTTTCCCGTGTTTTAAAGATTTCACCATGGTGTCTTTTTTAAGAAAATAGAGGGCAAGTAGCGTTGAAAACCGAACTTAAAGTTGAAAACAAAAATGTATGTTTTACTATGTCCTTACAATTCATTTAAATTCAAAATGTAGGTCTTTACAAAGCAGCCTGCCAAAGGAATAGTGCCAGATCGTGATTTGAAGCGTTTTATGAAAATTTTACTTCCACATACCAAAATGGCCTAAATCGCTAGGGGGGGGGGGGCGAATTTGAGGGGTTTTAGAATCGGTGAGTTGGAATCTTGTTGAATTGCCTAGGCCTAGACACTCAAAAGTCGAAATGAAAAGTTGGAATTGAAAATACGCGAAAATGAGCTCGATGTAGTCCAAAAAACAAAATACCTTGGTGTACAAATTGACTGCTCTTTGGATTGGAAAGAACAAATCAAGGCAGTTTCTACCAAGGCCTCCAGGGCAATCGGCTTTTTAAAACACGCAAAGTCCTTTCTGCCAAAGGAAAGTTTGAAAACCCTCTACACAGGAATTGTGGAGCCCCACTTTAGATACTGTTGTTCTGTTTGGCGATGTGCTGGGTCTACAGAAATTAACCAGTTGCAAAAGCTTCAAAATCGTGCTGCTAGAATAATAACAAATAGCAGCTTTGATACCCCAAGCAGACCACTTATCGAAGAGTTGGGCTGGAAGACCATTGAGGAACTCATTGGCAATGAGTCTAAAACGATGGTCTTCAAGTCGCTCAATGATTTGGCTCCAAAATACTTGTGTAACCTTTTCACCAAAAACCCGTAGCCTCCGTAATACTGTGACTGATTTAAGGTTGCCAAAGAAAAAATCAGCAAATGGGCAAAAATGATTTTCTTTCCGAGGGGCAAAACTATGGAATAGCCTAAACTACGGAAGAGTCCAGTTTTAAAAAATCTATCTAGGGTTGAACTTTTTCTTTTCATTTTAAATAATATATAATTGTAAATAGGTTTTTAACATTATGGGTTTTTTATTGTCTAAGGTATCATTATTTCAATTGTATATTGTAATTAAGTTTTTATTGGAGGGCCCCTTGAAAAACAGCTTCTGCTGAAGGGCAACCCTCCTTAAAAGATTGAAATATGAAATATGTGAAATATATAAGCCCAAAGCGCCCGGCATCAAAACGAGGTCATCGATTTTTGGCAGATTTTTCGAATAGTTTGATCATGAGTCGTAGTTGTAGCGATTATCAGTCCATCAAGGAGCGAAACTACGACGATTACAATGCGTCTAAGACAATCTACGCTTTTAATTTGAGGCCATTAATGTGTCTAGGTTAGAGAGGGTTTTCGGCAAATTTAAAACATCCAAGGGATCTGGCGCTGATTGTATTGCTAACCAGTTTTTGAAGATAGGCCTACCCGTTATCGCTGAATCACTTTGTGACATTCTTAATCTTTCGATCGCAACTGGTGTATTCCCGGATAGTTGGAAAATTGCAAGAGTGGCCCCTATTCTTAAAAGTGGCCAATCTAATGATCGATCTAATTATAGACCGATTTCAGTGCTTCCGTTTTTGTCCCGCGTTTTCGAAAAGTTGATTTATAACCAGCTTTATGAATACCTTGACAAAAACAAGCTTCTTTTTTCCAAACAGTCTGGGTTTAGATCACTGCACTCTGTTGTCACTTGTCTGCTTA
>REGM01000278.1:175834-194438 GCA_004194415.1 Aurelia aurita | reverse complement strand
CACGTGATTCGTTGCTAGGCAACCAAAAAACAAGGGAAATTTGACAAATTTATAGCTTCTTCACAAGAAAAATTCTATTTAATTAATTACTCTACCGATTTTCTCCAAAATTGTTGCAAATAGTAGGAAGCATATCATAAATTCAAAATACATACTTTGTAGCAATTTTCAGTATCTATTTTTATCATAATTAGCTTTAAATTATTCTTTTGTTTCATGTGCTGATTATCTTCGCAGTTTTTGGCCCTTTTTCTAGTAAATATGGACTCAAATTGACTTAAATAATGAAGATGAACCAGATTAGATGCAATTTATTACACTTCTTAATTAGAACAATGACGTCATAAAGGTGAATGACGTCATATTTATTAAATTTTGCTGATGTCAGCAAATTTCAAAACATTATATATGAAATGAAAGTACTCATCAAAAGTAATCGAATGGTGTATGTTCGAGATCAATCGGACAATCGAGGCAAAAACTATGGACGTTCTAAGCTTTTTTTGTTGACCACTCTTCAAATATGGTGTTACTGTGGTCACGTGATCAAGGTAAGAACAATGAAATGTAAACATTTTAATTGCCAACTTAATTTTACTAAAAGTTAACAAGCCTGGTTGTCATATCTTATGTGGTTTTAGCGCAGTGTAGCAAAGTGTGGTAGGGGGGCGAAAAACGCCCCCCAGTACGAATAGGGTTAACATGGATAGGAGTCGGTATACAGCGATGGTATTCATTGACCTCAAAAAAAGCTTTTGACACAGTTGATCATGAGATTCTACTTCAAAAACTGACAAAGTATGGTATCATAGGTCTTGAAAATACCTGGTTTGCATCCTATCTGTTTATTAGGATGCAATTTTTTAAAGTCGAGGTGTATCCTTAAAGCTAGACGATATAAATTGTGGAGTGTTACAAGGCTCTTGTCTCGGTCCTCTTCTGTTTTGATCTACCGGGTTTCCCAAAAAAAAGCATACAGATTTGGTCAACCCTAACGATCAGAATTTAGCATGAATCGATCTGAAATCATTTTAAAACATTACTCGATTGTTAACTTGAACATAGATACCTTGTTTGTCGACATTGGTGCTTTGAGAGTAGATATATTAATCTTCAAAGGACAGATTTGCCTCCACCTCCAAACCAGAGCTTTGGCGTTTTGGCCTAAGCAAATTTTTAAAGCACAGCGAATAAGTCAACAATAGACCTGGACAAATTTGACCCAGGAGGAGAAAAATTAAAAATTGCACAACAAATGCGTTTCATAAAATATAATTTACGTGACGCTTATCATCAAGGGAGCTCCGAAGTAAAGTTTATGCATTTTAAGTGAAACAAATTGTGAATATTGCTTAGTCCAAAACGCCAAAGCTCTGGTAAGGAGGTGGTGGCAAATTTGTCCTTTGAAGATTTATATCTCTATTCTCAAAGCACCAATGTCAACAAACAAGGTATCTATGTTCAAGTTAACTACCGAGTAATGTTTTAAAAATGATTTCGGATTGATTCATGCTAAATTCTGATCGTTAGGGTTGACCAAATCTGTATACTTTTTTTTGGGACACCCGGTATATCAATGATTTGCCATTTTATCTGCAAAATAGTCAAGTTACCATGTCTGCTGATGATACCACCATATCGTTTTCTTCCAAGAACATCGATGATCTCAATGAAAACTTGGAAAGAGACTTGAATTGCCTGAAGCAATGGCTTCAATGTAATAAACTGTCTTTAAATGTCATGAAGACTCAAGCTATGGTTGTAGGATCTCGGCCAAATCTTTGAAAGATCTCTGACAAGAAAATAGAGTCCCATTCCTTTGCCATTGGTGACTCACAAGTAGAGATTGTTGAGAAAACTAAATACTTAGGAGTTCAACTAGATCAACATCTTGTTTGGGATGAGCACACTACATTCTTGCGTGCTAATGTTTCTCGTGCTTTAGGACTTTTAAAATATGCTAAGAAATTGCTACCCCAGGAAACACTTAGCCAGATCTATAGAGGTATTGTAGAGTAGAACCGCATTTCCGATACTGTTGCTCTGTGTGGGGGAGCTGCGGGGAATCCAAGCGACTTACACTGCAAAAGTTACAAAATCGCGCTGCCAGAATTGTGACCAATAGCAGTTATGATGCACCTGCTGATGCCCTGATACAGAAGCTAAAGTGGCCAACTATCGCTGAAATTATCAAACGAGAGACAGCGAGCATCCTTTTCAAATCCATAAATGGTCTTGCACCTACGTATCTCTCGAATATTTTTTCAAAAAACTCTTCACGGGACACTGTCAAGTTAAGAAACTCAGAGACTGACTTACGCGTCCCTCTTATGAAAACGACAAATGGGCAGAAATCATGCTCGTATCGTGGTGCGCACCTTTGGAATAATCTTGAACCTGAGGTCAAGCAACACCCTCTCTATATGCTTTTAAACGTCGATTATTAGTATGATCATAATGTATTTATTTCTAGATTTTAGTGTTGTAATTAGGTTATTAATGTTTTAGTTTTATATATATTAAATTGTAAATTGTAAATTTTTTGGCACGGCCCCCTGAAAAGCAGCCCTAGTTGACAAGGTTACTGTGGTTAAAGAATATAAAATCAAATCAAAGAATATAAAATCTAATGGAGACCAACAATAGGGCGTTTCCATGCATCCATGCAAAATTTGTCCCCACTGAGCAAAAATGTTAGGCCATTTTCAATTCTTTTTTAAATCTTCAAGTTATATTGGTTTTGTTATTGTTTCATCACAATCTCAATCCTTGTTCTGCCATTTACACTAACAATACATTTACTTGCAGTGCACTCTGTGGCAACACAGTCATGTTTCTTGCCTTTGTTTGCCCGCGTTCATCACTTTGCGAAGGCAGTACTTTACACGACAGTAGAACTTTTCAAGCGAATCCCTCTCGGTGTCATCGGTCTTGTTCGGTATAAGCTTGTAGCTGTGAAGCAATTTCTTTTCCTGTATACGTATTTTTACATTGGGTGTATAACATGCTACACACTCCATACGCAATGGTTGGTTTTCAGGACAATTCTCCTTAGTGGTGATGTAGAAACCAACCTCGGCCCTGAAACACTTGATTTTTGTACCTGGAATTTAAATAGTATTACTGCGCATGATTTTTTATGAGTCTCCCTTATAGAGGCTTACAACTCTGTGTATAATTATGACCCTATTGGCATTGTTGAAACCCACCTTGACAGTACCGTAGATGAAGATAAACTGGCACTAGATGGCTATAAGTTTTTCAAAGATAACCATCGTCAAAATGTCAAAGGGGTGGTGTTGGGTTATACATCAAAGAGTCCCTTCCTTCAAAAATCGTTCTGACCTGGTGACTCTCCCTGAATGCGTTGTGTGTGAGATCCAATTAAACAGGAAAAAGTATTTCTTCGCCGTAATTTATAGAAGTCCGAGTCAGGGCCCAGAGGAGTTTGATAACTTTACAATAAACTTTGAGTTGATTTTATCCAAAATGCATGCTGAAAATCCATTCTGCACTATTATTACTGGTGATTGCAACTGTAGATAAACTCAGTGGTGTCCTGGTACATCTTCACTTTTATTTTGACAATCAATTATCATACAAAACACCATCTTAGCACATTGAAACACAACTCTTAAAAAATTTAAAAATCTGCTGTTTTTCTTCCACTGCAACGAGTACACCAACATGGCCGCCAACAAAGATAAAGTTGATTTTGGCCACGTGACTGAAAACACAGTATTAAGGGTGTGTTTGGTTGGTAATTCTAAACCTACCAAATTCTGAAAACAGTAGACTTCGCAGAGACGGAAATATATTTCCCAATCAAACACAAAAATCTTCAAAACAGCAGGTTTCGAATTCACCACCAGGGTTTTGCTAATGAAAATGAGAATCTCTCGAAAGTCTGCCAAACCTTCTGACTTTTGAAGCAGAAGGTTCAGAAGGCCTTCCAAACCTACTAAACCTACCGTTTTCAGAATTTTGTAGTCAATCAAACGAGAATCCCGAGTCTACCAAGTCTACCGTTTTCAGAAGTGGTACCAATCAAACACACCCTAAGATTTCGATGAATTCCAAGCATAGAAACAAAAGTTATCGCTGCTAGCAGGTAAGCAGATCTTTGTCGATTCCACACAAATCCAGTAGGCCCGTCGTTTCGACCCAACATATTTCTTTCAATTTTTGATCTATCTTCTGTGATATTTCGAAGATTTTGATCGTGTTTGAAAGAAAGGGCTTTCTAAAATCTTTTCCTTTTGTTTGGGATATTCTAAGATAAAATAACCAATTTTCATACAGTGTTTAATTTCACGACTCTCTTCAGATTTTTCTTTCACTTCATATGCCGTAAATTTATACTTTAGACTAGCAATAACAATAGTCGGTGAGTGCGGCGTATTGGCTTTTGCACGAAGTGGAAACAGACAACAAAAACAACATTTGAACAATGTATTATCATGACATTCCACCATGAAATAAACAACAATTAATGTAATCCTGCTGATCATTGAAAAGATGTGGTCCGGCAGTTCGTTAAATAAAATCACTTGAACTCGAATGACTCTCCAATACAGATATGCAAAGAAAACAAATAAAAGAATAAACCAGACAGGATAATATAATTCACAAAAACCTTCATTATCATAATTTGTTTGCAAATTGAGTAGGCCTACCAAGCGGTCTTTCAACTAAGTTTGTTGGCATCATCAGATCATGCACAACAACACAACATCGATGCTGGTCTAATTCACTCACATTTCTAAGACTGCTTGATTGCATGAATTTTCCTGATAATAAATTTGACAATGTGTGGTTTTACTTACCAGCTTCTTCCGCTTGCTAACTTCAAAACATTGAGCCTAACTGCATTCTTTCGCTGGTACTGTCACTTCGATATTCCAATTCAAAACAGCATTTCCTTCTTGTTCCTCGTGTTGTATTTCGCTTCCACCCCCGCAACTTCTTCGCAGCAGTTTACCTCCTTTTGAACATGGAATCGAGATTGACATCGTTCGACAGATATTGCAAGTTTTTCTTTCAACTCGAATAGATTTGCGGCTCCACCGCCATTAAGAGGTTTCTACTCCAGAAGTGATGGCTTTCATCATAGTCATAAGAAAAGTATAGTCTGGAAACCAGCGCCCTTCTATTGTTCTATGAGGTTCTATGCTTTTGTTTGAGAACTTTCAGAACCCAGTCCCCGCGATAGTGCATAGCTGCTGGCACCTTCGCACGATTTCAATACAAACCTGCACAAGATGCCCGGTGCAAATTGTAAAATCTATGGTTGTAGCGTTTCCAGAAAAGCACAGTATAAAGAAATTAGTATATTCAAAGTTCCAAAAGTACAAGATGAATACCACAATCGCTGGCGTGCTAGATTTTTGTCAGTTGTGACCAAGGATAGNGCGTTTTAGAATTTTCCTATAGGGCAAAATTCTAAAGCGCGTACCTTGATTTTGTGGACTCTTTAAAACTTTTTTACAGCTTTTACAAGTAACATCTCATTGAAAATATAACCATTCGAACAAGACATATCATTCTGAGAAAAATCACCATAGAAATAACCTACAGTAGGTATCTTGTCCCTTTTAGTTTGTGCATGGTTTGTGCTGCAATTTTAGGCCCATGACTACCAACGGGAAGATGTGCTTCAATAAAACGTTATCGGGTTATCGGAAGCATAGTCATAAGAAAAGTATAGTCTGGAAACCAGCGCCCTTCTATTGTTCTATGAGGTTCTATGCTTTTGTTTGAGAACTTTTAGAACCCAGTCCCCGCGATAGTGCATAGCTGCTGGCACCTTCGCACGATTTCAATACAAACCTGCACAAGATGCCCGGTGCAAATTGTAAAATCTATGGTTGTAGCGTTTCCAGAAAAGCACAGTATAAAGAAATTAGTATATTCAAAGTTCCAAAAGTACAAGATGAATACCACAATCGCTGGCGTGCTAGATTTTTGTCAGTTGTGACCAAGGATAGAGTAGTGGATGCAAGCCTCAAACGACAGATTGAAAATCATAACATTGGAGTTTGTGAACTGCATTTCAAGCCTGAAGAAATCAATCATCGTAAGTCAGTTATTTAATATTGATATTTAAAACAACTAAAGAATATTCAGTCATTAAAAAGCGTTTTTAAAGCGCCTATTTATTCTATTTTCCTGCTGTTATTACACAAGATATCTTGGGATAGGCCTATCTTCCGTTTATAGAATTTAGGCCACCCAAAACTTGAAATGAATTTCTTTATTTAGACTGCTTTTTAAAATTTCATTTTTTAATTTTCAGATGCATCAAGGAAGAGTTTGATCCCTGGCTCCATACCAACCCAGAATTTGCCTAAAAAGAGCATTGAAACATCAAGGTAAAACACTTTCTGAAGGGCCATATTCATCCCTGTCAAAAACGTACTATCCAGTTTTCGATCTTTGACCTCATCTTGTTTTGACAGTTATAATCATAGTGATGCTGATGATAATGAAGAAACCTAAACCACCAAAAGTAATACAGAAAATGAATGTGTAGTAAAAAACAACTCAGTTAAAATCCTATTATGGTTAGTATTACTAATTAATCATTAGATTGATTTGACCAATTATTGTATTAATTTGGTGATATCTGTGTCCTTTTAGAAAAAACAGTCAAGAAAGTCGCCCCTCATTTGTTGCTGTTGAAGAAAAACGAAAAAAAGCTGAGGATACCACAAGTTCAAGAACTAATACTGATGAATGTTACCAGTCTTTCGAAGAACTATGTAAGCGCAGCAAAGATTTGAGATTACCTGAAGGATGGGTAATAGAAATAAAAGATGGAGAAAGTGTTTTGATACAGAAAAGGGAGGACTTGTTTGAAGTAAACAAAATTGAGATCTATGTGAACTCAAATCTGAAATTTAGAGTGAGGATTTATGCATGGACACTTCCTGGAAATCATTTACTGTATCAAAAATACAGTGAGTCAATGGTGAAGGTTACAGTGTCAAATCTTGTGAGATACTTGAATGGTTGTTCTCTATGCCTTGGTGTTGTTGGGAACAACATGATTAAGTCTAACCCAGTGTTTGTCCACCATAGTGTGCAAAGAAAGCACAATTACTTAAAAGTGAGAAGTAATCCGTTGGATCAGGTAGAATATTTGAGAAGCCCTGGGTGCGCAATGATAATATTGCCAGAACAAGAACAAGCACCTTCATGCAATGCCTGCTCCAAGCTCATGAAATCTGAGGAGATACTGGGTAAACAGAAGTAACGACGATTAGCAACCCCTGCAAGTTTGAAGGCACCACTCACATTGACATCTCCATCAAGGTTAATACTTACCATACAACAAGATCGAGCAAAAAACAAAGAATTGCAGTGCCAACTTGAGAGAATGAGAACGGAACTGATAAGCAAATCTTTGCCAGTAACTTCAGAACTTGAATCTGATTTGGTGACAATAATGTCAGAAGTGGATACAGCATCCATGCCACCATTCATGAAACTATTTTGGGACGAACAGCAGAAATACCTAAAAAGTCCCAGTAAGGGGGTACGTTATATTATGATTCTGTAACTTTTTATGAGTATAGAGTTGCATCCAACCTGCATGTTAAATGACTACAGTTACGGTCGTCGAATTTCACCCATAATTATATCTTTCATTCAGGTCCTATTGTCTGCTAAGAGTTACGTTCTACGGAAAAGAAAAGCCTCCTATGCCACGAAGATTTATTTCTCCTTCTTTTGAGCAAAAATTTGATATATTTTTTGCTGAAGTTTCAAGGCCCAGAAGGCGCGGGCTAACTATGAATTGTCCCTCATTGTTTTGGTTAGGGCAATGGGTCTCCTCTTCCACTTTTTAGCTTTCTCATTGTTCTGTGATGTCTTATCAGCCAATAGTTGTCGATTTTCTTTTAGTATATCAATATTTTCAAGCAAAAAACACTACTTCTGTGAGCTTGCAGCATTTTTGTGTTTTAGAGTTTTATTCAAGTTGCATGCCATACATCCACCTGAAACTTCGTCAAATTTCATGGAAATTTATCTGTTTCATTGGGAGTGTATTATCTTCTAGAAATGACAGGTTACAGAATAATGAAATCTTCTAAGCCACGTAAAAATTATCTGGCTTTCTCTTGATGTAAAATTTGACATGCTTCTTATTGGAGTTTGGGAGCCTATTAACTAGGCGCGGGCAAGGTTTATCTCACGCCCTCTTTATTTTGGTTAGGCCAGACGATCTCCGCTCCAACTTGTTAAGCTCTCTCGCGGCTCAGAGGTGTTTTCTTGGCCTGTCATTCATGTCTATACCACCTTTCACCTGACAGCAAAACAGACTATATGAAAATTCTAAATTGTTGTTAATCATCGTGGTACATTTTGGAGAATTCAATGCTATGACAATTAATCTCTCTTCCCGAAGCGACTTGTCAACCTGTTTAAAAGTTGTACCAAATGGAGCTTTGGAGCAAATGAAGCAAGTGGAGCTTTGGGTTGGGAGCTTAAACTTTTACTGGGAGCTTAAAAGGTTGGGAAAATAATTCACTGGGAGCTTTTCAAAAGGTATGGTTTTGACTGTACGAAGAAATGGTATGATCAGATTCCAGCAGGTGTTTTGGAGAACGAAAAGTCAAAGATCTTATGGGTTTTTAAAATGCAAACAGATCAGCCGTTGGATCACAACCGGCCTGCCATTGTGCTACTCGATAGAAACAAATTAATGCAAAATCATTGATGTCTCATGCCCGTTTGACCAAAGAGTGATAGAAAGAGAAGAGAAGAAGAGGGAAAAGTACGAGGATCTTAGAAGAGAAGTGGCAAAACTATGGAGTGTCAGGAAAGTAGTTATAATACCAATCATCATCATCGGATCTCTTGGTACACTGAGCAAAAACAATAACAGATACGTTGAACAACTTGAAATGAGACAGACGACATCCTTTACAAAAGACTTGTGTACTGGGAACAGCAAAGACAATCAGAAGGACCCTGGACACTTAAGATCGAAGGATCCAATCCGCTGCCCGGAAAAAAACCGCTAAACAACAAAAAGGCGTGGAAAAAGGACAATAATAATTGTACGATTAAGAAAGGACCTATCAGATTAAATGCTTGGAGTAAAGGAGATTGGAAAAGAAAAAAAAGAAGGAAGAAAGAAAGATCTGGAGAATAGGTATCACATCAAGAAGAAAGGAATCCGTGCAGTCATGGAAGAGATAAAACAAAGAATAAGTGCAAAAGCCTACAAGATCAAACGATACACAAATCGCAATAAACAATTCTAACATAATAAGCTGTTTCAAAATAATCAGAAGCAATTCTACAGAGAACTTAGCGAGAAAGAGGTCACACATGATCAGCCAAATCCAATTGAAGTGACGAATTTTTGGTCTAAAATTTGAGGAGAACAAGCTCAACATAATGATAAAGCAGAGTGGATTAAGAAAGTCAAAGATGATTTAAAAATCTCACAACAGCAATAACCTATTAGTATCACTATGAATGACGTTCAACAACAATTATTATCCTTCCCGAACTGGAAATCACCAGGGGCTATGGCATGAATGGTTTTTGGCTGAAAAGGCTTACAAGTCTGCATGAAAGGCTAGTATCCAATCTCAACGATTGTGTGCTGACAGGCAATGTTCCAAGTTGGTTAGTAGAAGGACGTACTACTCTCCTATTGAAAGATCCATCTAAGGGCTCAGAAGCTTCAAATTATAGACCAATCGCTTTGTAGTGATTTATGTTTATTGTTATGTTCGTGTAAATACTTCATGTAAGATACTTCTATACTTCTTAATGCCGTAGCTTGCTCCGAACTACATGTGTTGTTATTTGTCTCACACTTACTCGGCCCACCCTAGAAGTCTACAATGGCGACGAGCAGGGATCAAAAGAAAAATAAATAAAGTGAAGCATCGAGAATGGCTACAGCAAGTAATGTTTCGCCTATGCCACAATTTCAGCCTAAATCGGATCCAACAAACACAGGAGCAAGATGGACGACTTGGATCGAACGATTCGAAACATATCTAATTGCAGCGGATATAAAGGAAGACGAACGAAAACGCGCCTTACTGTTATACCAGGCAGGACCAGAAGTTTATGAAATATTCAAAACATTGCCTGATAAGGGGGACAGTAAAGATTATAAGAAAGCAAAAGATGCGTTAACCAAGCACTTTGAGCCAGCCAGAAACCCGATTTACGAAATTTACAATTTTCGTCAAGCCAAACAAAGAGCAGATGAAACAATAGATGAGTTTCACACAAGACTGCGTACCCTTGCAACACACTGTAAATTCAATGATACTGATTTGGAAATTAAGATGCAGATAGTTTGCAATGGAAAGTCAAGCCGACTACGGAGAAAAGCACTCCGCGACCCTGAATATAAGCTTGAAGAAATGTTGATTGACGGGCGAAAAACCGAAGTTAGTTCCGCCCAAGCCTCGGGAATAGAAGAAAATTTCCAGGATTTACAAATCAAAGAAATACGCACAGAAAAGACATGCTATAGTTGTGGTTTCTCTTTTCCACACTCTAACAGACCATGTCCCGCTAAAAACGCGAATTGTTCAAATTGTGGTGTGAAAGGACATTTCACAAAAGTGTGTCGAAAACCAAGTGACACAAGCTCAAGGAAACCCCAACCGAGAAAATTTGCCCAAGGTCGAAATTACGAGAAGCCAAATAAAAGTCAAGGGCAACAAGGTCGAAAACCGCACAAAGCCAGTGCAGTTTCTACAAAACCCACAGAAGAAACCAGTTCTTCAGATGACGAATACGCCTATGCTGTTGACAACGAAAGAAATTCAAAACACAAAACTTTACTTCGTTTGAATGAATCACAGCAGATCAAATTTCTAATTGATACGGGGGCAACTGTAGATGTGGTTGACAACCAAACATATCAAAGCATTATGGACAAAGTAACACTAGAGCCAACAAAGACGAAAATATATGCTTATGGTTCTTCAACGCCTTTGAAATTGAAAGGTTGTTTCCAAGCATCAATAGAGTCAAAGTCACGCTACACGGTTTCAACATTCTATGTAGTGGAAGGAACCGGGGGTAACCTACTTAGTGCAAAGACAGCACAAGATCTTGCACTAATCCAATTAATAAACAAAGTAAAAGGGATGACCGCACAAAAGGAAGTTAATCCAGGCAAGAAACAGGACACTTTGAAAGAAAATAGCCCTGAAAAGAAGCCGGAAATACCACAAAGTAAGGATGAAAAGATTCAAAAGCTGCTGAATAAATACGAAAATGTTTTCATTGGGGAAGGAAAACTAAAAGGACAACTAGTGAAATTACATATACGGGATGACGTAACCCCAGTATTACAACCGCAGAGACGAATTCCTTATCACATGCGAAAAGCTGTTTCAAAAGAATTGGAAAAGCTGAGGGAGCAAGGAATCATTGAAAAAGTCGTAGATCAGCCAACCCCGTGGATTTCGCCCATTGTATGCGTTCCAAAGAAGGATGGAGGGACACGAATTTGCGTAGATATGAGAGAAGCTAATAACGCGATTATTAGAGAGAGACATATAATGCCAACTTTGGACGATTTCAAGGCAGAAGTGAACGGATCAAAATACTTTTCGAAAATAGACTTGAAACAGGCATATCATCAAGTAGAGTTAGAACAAGAGAGCCGTTTCATCACAACATTTTCAACGCATGAAGGTCTTTTTCAATACACAAGACTTTCTTATGGCACATCTAGCAGTGCTGAATTATTCCAAAACATTCTCCAACGTAATCTAAGCGACATTAGAGGCGTGAAGAATATTGCTGATGATATCATCATTTTTGGAAAGGATCGCAAAGAACATGACAAAGCACTTGAAAATTGTCTAAAGAGATTAGGTGATTTAAACATCAAAGCAAAAGGGCAAAAATGTCATTTTCTACAGCCTGAAATAAAATTCTATGGCCTAATTTTCACCGAAAAAGGAACAAGACCTGACCCCGAAAGAGTATCAAAGCTTCAAAATGCTGCGCCTCCGCAGAACGCTTCAGAAGTACGCAGCTTCCTAGGTATGGCCAATACTTGTAGTGATTACATCCCTAACTACGCAACCATAACATTGCCATTACGAGAGTTAACAAAGAAGAATGTCAAGTTCAAATGGACCCTTGTTGAACAAAGAGCTTTTAGTCAGTTGAAACAAAAGCTGACCCAGGCACCTGTAATAGCTTACTTCGATACTAAGAAGAGAAGTCTTCTAATTGTTGATGGCTCACCGAAAGGTATTAGTTGTATTCTTGCACAGAGAGAATATAACAATGGAAGTTACAGAATTATTTCATACGCTAGTAGAGCCCTTAGCCCAGTAGAAAGTCGTTATTCACAGACAGACATTGAAGGACTTGCACTAGTTTGGGGTGTAGAGCATTTCAGATTGTTCTTATTGGGTGCAGAATTTGATATTTTCACAGATCACAAGGCACTAGAGGCTATATTTAACAATCCAAGATCAAAGCCTCCAGCTCGTATAGAAAGATGGATCATGAGACTACAGCCTTATAACTTTCACGTTATTTACAAGAGTGGCCAAACGAATGAAGCCGATTATCTCAGTCGACACCCAATCGATATCGCTATGAAAGAAAGTTCAGAAGAACGCATTGCAGAAGAATATGTTAATTATATCATAGCGAACACTGTTCCAAAGTCCATGACACTGGAAGAGATCAAACAGGAAACAAAGAAAGACCGAGTGTTACAAAAAGTTCAGCAAGCTTTAGACACAGGACAATGGAATACACAAGACAAAGAAATTCAACCATATAAGAGATGTTCCGAAGAGATTACAAGCAACAAAACTAAAGATATCCTAATGAAAGGCAGCAGAATTATAATTCCAGAAGTCTTACAGGATAGAGCGACAAGATTAGCACATATAGGCCATCAAGGTATTGAAAAAACAAAGAGCTTATTACGAGAAAAAATTTGGTACCCAAAGATGAATCAAAGAGTCAGAGAATTAATTGAAGGATGTAGCTCTTGTCAAGCAGTTGGTACAAGTATGCCAGTCGAGCCAATGCAGATAACACCTACTGAGAACATACCTTGGTATGACGTAGCTATCGACTTTCTTGGACCAATACCGAATTCTCCACAGTATTTATTGGTTGCAATTGATAAATACACAAAGTTTCCAGAAGTAGAGATCGTGCACTCTACAGCAGCTCCTGCAGTGATTCCAAAATTGGACCGAATTTTCGCCACTCATGGTATACCTGTCAAGCTTTCTAGTGATAATGGCCCACCGTTTAATGGGGCAGAGTTTGAGAGATACGTCAAAGCGCTTGATATTGACTGGAACCCAAGTACTCCACTATGGCCGCAAGGAAATGCTAATGTCGAGAATTTCAACAAACCACTGGAAAAGTTGTTACAAACCGCGCATCTAGAAGGGAGGAACTGGAGACAGGAACTCCAACGATTTTTACTTTCGTATAGAACGACTCCTCATGCAACAACAAAGATAGCACCATGTGAACTGTTGTATAATCGAAAGATCAGAGGATATTTACCTGAATTACCAACAAAGACAGTTGTAAACAAGCACAAAGAAGCGAAAGAGAACATAGAGAAAAGTAAAGAAAAAAACAAAGAGTATTACGACAAAAAGCACAATGCAAAGGAATCAGACATCACGGAAGGAGACATTGTAATCTGTCTACAAAAGAAAAGAAATAAGTTGACCTCTAAGTTTAGTCCAGAGAGACTCACTGTTACTAGTCGCAAAGGAACCAGAGTAGTAGCAAAGAACAAAAGACATATCATAACACGAAATATATCACATTTCAAGAAAGTACCACGTTATGAGACCATGAGAGATGATGATGATTATAGCGATAGTGAAACAAAGAACAGAGACGCAGAGGGTAGAGAAGCAGAGGATACAGAGGCAGAGAACAATGAGATAGAGAACAGAGGAGAGAATCAGGACGCTAGGCCTAGACGATCACAGCGATCGAGAATACCAGTTCTTAGATATGGACTTATCGTACCATCAAACTTGAACAGGTAAACAGGAGAGACAGAGAGACTTTAAACTTGGACGTGTCGTTTATAAAAAAAGGGGAGCATTGTAGTGATTTATGTTTATTGTTATGTTCGTGTAAATACTTCATGTAAGATACTTCTATACTTCTTAATGCCGTAGCTTGCTCCGAACTACATGTGTTGTTATTTGTCTCACACTTACTCGGCCCACCCTAGAAGTCTACACGCTTGTCTAAACCTTCTATGGAAGCTGTAATCAGGAATATTTGCACAGACAGTGTACAAACACTTTGAAGATAATGAGCTCTTCCCGCTAGAACAAAAATGACGTAGAAAGAGAACAAGAGGCACAAAAGACCATCTAATGCTAGATAAAGCTATACTAAAAAATTGCAAAAGAAGGAAAACCAATCTTGCCATGGCTTGGGTGGATTTCAAGAAAGCGTATGACATGGTCCCGCCTCTTGGATACTAGAGACTTTATCAATGTTTGGCATAGCTGATAACATCAAACAACTGCTGCAAAATAGTATGCCTTTATGGAAGACACAACTCTGCCATGGCCGAGATAAGCTGGGAACTGTAAACATCAAGAGAGGGATATTTCAAGGTGATTCATTCTCACCACATCTGTTTGTAATAGCATTGATACCAATCTCACATGTATTGAAGAATGTCAAGATGGGTTACAAAATAGATAAGCAAAGTTTAACTATCAACCATTTGCTATTTATGGACGATCTTAAATTTTTTGGGAAATCGATGAATAAAATTGATTCATTAGTTAAAACAGTCGAGAACTGTAGCTCTGATGTTGGAATGGCGTTTGGCATCTCTAAGTGTGCAATTTTGAATTTAAAACGAGGTAAATTGGTAACATGTAATGGAATAGAGCTTCAGTCGGGTGAAAAAATCGAATCTGTTGATGAAGGTGGATACAAGTATCTAGGTGTGCTGCAAGTGGATCAGGTGTTGCATGGTGAAATCAAATAGAGAATACGTGCTTCATATTATGATAGGCTGAAAAAGCTGTTGCAATCCAAGTTAAATTCAGGAAACCTGATCAATGCAATTAACACTTGGGCAGTAGCATATGTGCGTTATAGTGCTGAAATTGTTGACTGGACAAGGAGGAGTTGCGGCAATTTGATCATAAAACACGAAAAATACTAACCATGCATGGTGGATTGCATCCGAAGAGTGATGTTGACAGACTTTATCTGCCGAGGAAGCTAGGAGGTCGAGGAATATGTTCCATAGAAGATTGTGTTGAAGTAGAAAGGAGAAGCATTGCCATGTATTTGTCGCAGACCCAGGAGGAATTGTTGAAGTTTACAAGAGAAGAGCTGAAGCTTCCAACAGAGAGCGAATCAAAAATACAATTCAAGAACAGAAAGGAAAAGCTGTCATCTTGGAAAAAAAAAGAAATTGCATGGGCAGTTTGCAAAAGATACTGATGGCGTCAAAACAAAGGAATCATTTACTTGGCTGTGCAAAGGGGAATTAAAACGTGAAACAGAACCTTTAATACTGGCAGCGCAGGAGCAGGCGCTGAATACTAATTCTGTACAAGCAAGAATTTACCGCTTGCAGGAAAATGACAAATGTAGATTGTGCGGCGATGCGGTCGAGAATGTTACGCACGTTGTTAGTGGTTGCAAAAAACTTGCCAAAAAGGAGTATAAGCGTAGACATGACAAAGTTGCGTGCTTCATTCATTAGCTCTTATGCAAGAAATATGACCTGGAACATACAGACAAATGGTATCAGCACCAGCCGGCTCCTGTTGTAGAAAACAAAAGATATAAACTTTTATGGGATTTCTCAATCCAGACTGATCGAGTCATTGAGCACAGGAGACCGGACATTGTCATCGTCGACTGGGAAGAAAACGAGTTTTTTTTCATTGACGTAGCCATTCCTGCTGATCAAAACATCGAAGACAAAGAATGGGAGAAGATCAGCAAATACAGTGAGCTGAAGCTGGAAGTAATGAGATTATGGAATGTTAAATCAAAAGTGATTCCGATAGTGGTTGGGGCACTTGGTTCCATCCCAAAAAAGTTGAGAGAATATTTGAAGAGCTTAGGATTGCCAGATGACATTCACTGCATCCAGAAGTCAGCCCTCCTTGGAACAGCTGGGATACCAACAAAAGTATTGAGTGTCTGAGGCTACTTGTTGTAGCTTGACATTTGATGAACAATTCCTCCAAACTATGAACTTAAGGAGTGAACTCGCACATAATAATAATAATAATAATAATAATGAGACAGACCATAGTGTTCCTTCTGTGTTTTCCGTGCTGTTTTCTCTTGATTATTACATATAGGTTGACTTAGTTTTGTGTAATGGCCTCGGAGTTGTCATAGTATTTTGCTCCCAGGGGTATCGTCTTTGTAGTGTCGTTAAGTATTTAATAAGTAGTGTAGATAGTAAATTTGTCCTGTAAATTTTTATTGGAATGTATAAAAAAATCAGTGAGATTACAAAATGGGAGGGTCAAAACTGCAAATGTCATCTCTGCAAATACAAATTAATCTTATCGTCTTACAATGTGTACAGCGTTGTAAATATACGTACCAAAGAAATTCGTTCCATTAACTTAAACTTCAATTTCTTTCTAATATGTTCTTTTATTTTTAAATAGATCTAGATTAGTTTTCTATGCACATTTGTAGATAGAACGCTATAATTTGTGTGGATTTGAAATAAGATTATTCATACATCAAACTTGCAGAACAGCCAGAAAACAGTCCAAAACGCAAGATCAAAGGCATCTTGAAACAAAACAAACACAACTTGTCACTTTCACTTAAATTCTCAAAAGGATGTCAAATGGATTTCAAAAGATTCGAAAGATTTGATCGTGCAGTTTAGGCCATTTTCCGGCTATTCTGTAAGACTATGTTTTAAAATTTTTAAATTTACAAAGAGATTATTATTTTAAAAATTACCAAAAATACAAAAACTATTTCAAACTTTCATCTATCAAAAATCAATCGTTATGATTATAGCGCAAGCGCTTTGGCTGCGATCAATTTTCAAACAAGGTGTATTTGAATTTTTCAACTTGATTTACAAGGTCATAACATTAGAAAAAGGTTTAACTGTGTTGTTTGTACGAACTAATCAAACAACATTGGCATTTCTAGAACTGGGGATGTGCAGCTCAAGATGTTCAAGCCATGTCATATTTGTCTATCATGTAAAAGTCTTTGCTTCAAAAGCTAAGAATTTGCGCGGTAGTGCAGTTTTCAAATGATTTTCAAGGTCATAATATTTGAAATAAGGCTATAAATGCATTTATAAGAAATATCAAACAGATCTGGAGTTTCTAGAAATGCGATGTGCAACAAAAAAAGCTTCAAAGCCATGTCATGTGTCTTTCATGTAATCTCATTGTCAAGGTCTGAAAATATACTTCCACTCGCCTCACAATCATTGTACCCATATGCTACTTCTTTCAGTGTCGTTTTGCACAGACGTCATCTTGAGATCCACTTGACAGTCAAACCCTAACTTTAAATTGATGTACTGAAATAAGAAGTGCTGGCTGGTTTTGAAGCAACCCCTTATTTTAACTTTAGCCATAATCCAGCAACTACTTGTTTTGTTTGTTTTTTTGTTCTATAGAAACAAAACATATTTACCTAAACTACAAGACTATACAATACTCTATGCCATTCACAGCGGGAAAGGACACACGGTCATCTGGTTCCCACTGCGAATGGCATTTACATTTCACTAATAATTCAACATTTAAAACAAACCACAAAGAAAAAAAAATAGGGGGAGGGGAGTCGCTGCGACGGTAGTATAATGCACATGAAGAAACATGAAATCCACAAACCCGCAGCCGCAGACCCAACCCACACATGGCACCATCCCCGCCCGTCCATGCCAAGTCCCCCGCGCACGCCCGGCCCAAGCCGCAACGCCACCCCGAACGACCACCCCCCAACCACCCGAGCACAGCACTCCGCAGCACACCATGCCACCACAGGGAAATCCTGTGAAAACACAACACACCACGAAGCACCACGCAAAGGCGGCCAAGGGGCCGGCCACCCAAAATAACACAGCGGCCCGGACCGAACCCGCACAGGAAAACCCGACACAAACTAAGGAGGACAACACCGAATACAAACGAGGCCCGCAACCACAACCGAGCAAACCACATGCTTCCCCATGCGCATGGTTATTTTTACAAAATTTTTATCCGAACCGCTTCGTCTTTTCAATGAATGAAATTGTAGCTTCAAGTATCATTCTGTTCATTATGATATTCAGACCAGCATTTCCATATAAAAGTAAATCGCACAAAGCTTTTGAATCCATGTCTGTAATATCCAAGTCGGGGACTTCTGCAAGCTGACGGAAGAGATCCATGCGTTCCAAACCAAATTGGGGGCAGTGCAGGAGATAATGCTCATTGTTCTCATCTCCCATTTCACATAGACAACGGGCGCTAAAACAGTCAAAATGGTGCCGAAATCTGTGCTCGTTAAGTGGACTAAATTGTAGGCGCAATTTTGTTAAATTCTTGATACCTATTCTGTCATAAACATTGTAGACTGATCTCTG
>REGM01000278.1:148924-161339 GCA_004194415.1 Aurelia aurita | reverse complement strand
TTTTCACTTTTATCAACTCAATGAGGTCTAACTCACGAGCAACGCCTCCGTTTAAAGAAAGATGGAAGACCTTGTCCGAAAGTTTTTATGAAGGGTGCAGTTAGTGGATCGGTGTAGGAAATTTTTCTTGGATCTGTGGAGATGAAGAAAAAAATACTTATTTTTGTTGGCCATGTCTTGTCATGGGGTGTGTGTCTACGGTAAGTAAAAGCCTTTCGCAATTTTCTTGTTGTATATATACATATTTGTTTTGTAGGAATAGTGGTATAGCTAATCATATTCTGCCTATACTGGGTTTTCAAGAAACTACGTTGCCATATTAAGCAGAAATCTCGCCTTTATAGTATTAATTGATCGTTATTACAGTTTTACTTTATCATTTAGTGCATTTTTAACGTACTTCCACTTGTTCAAATGCCAGGGAACTGTTGAATTAAAGACTTAGTACGCTGCAGTATTAGAATCTTGAAGCTAATACCCTAGTACCCTACTGGTGGCTACAGATCAGGGTGAAGGCCCTCAATAAATTCGGTTCTTAAGCTCGAAGAAAAGCCGTAATCTAGATGGCCGTGAGCCACAGTCTTTGCCGCTGCATAAGCAGGAACCAATACATGTCAGCACAAGGGTTTTACATGCTTTTTCGCTTCTTTTGCTTATGTTGCCTATATCAGGAGGATGATGCGTTTTGTTTAGTGGAGAGCGACGTTGATATCGATGCAGTAAAGGAAGGGAAACCAAATGTTCAAGATCTACTGTCAGTAATAAAGAAGGCAGAGCTCGAGATGCACTACCTCAAGCAGGAATGAAACTCCTAGAACTTGCAGTTGCGACGCCTCTGACAAGTGTCCACTGTGAACGGGTTTTTAGTAGAATGAAACGAGTGGTGTCAACTGTGTCACCATCAAGGTCTAGGATGTTGCAAAAGAGAAAAGAGATGCTAGTGTTTTTGCAAGTCGAACACAAAACATTGAGATGGCTTGCTGGGCGGCAATATTTTAAAGACAATGTTGTTGCTAGATTCAAATCTTACAATCAACGTCGTTTTGAAAGATTTTCTAGAAAGTGATGTTTTTAATAAAAAAAATGCAAGCATTTGCTATTACCCGTCTTATTAAGTTGCAGTGATGAACTCCCAAAGTCTCACTTGTAGCAAGTTGTTTTTTGAGCTGTAAATCACAGCAAAGGATGCAGTTTTTTCCAATATAAACTTTAACACCTGAAATTTTAAGCCAATCTAGTGGGGCGTGGTCCAAAAAAAATTTCCGGGGGAGTGCCCCAGGACCCCCCAGAGTTTCCTGGCTCGCTTCGCTCGCCAAATTCTAATACCTATTTGAATTTGCTCCCAGCCGCCACTGCTCGATAGTCAACTTTAACATAGATACCTTGTTTGTTGATATTGGTGCTTTGGGAGTTGAAATATTAATCTTCAAAGGGCAAATTTTCCTCCACCTCCAAACCAGAGCTGTTGGGTTTTGGCCTAAGCAAATTCTTGCAGCACCGTGAATAAGTCAACAATAGACTTGAGAGAATGTGAAACAAGAGGAGAAAAATTAAAACCTGCACAACAGATGCGTTTTACAAAATATGATTTACGTGACATTTATTATCAAGAGAGCTTCGAAGTAAACTTCGTGTTGACTTATTCACAGTGCTTCAAGAATTTGCTTAGGCCAAAACGCCAAAGGTCTGGTTTGGAGGTGAAGGCGAATTTGTCCTTTGAAGATTAATATTTCAACTCACAAAGACCCAATATCAACAAACGAGTTATCTATGTTCAAGCTGACCATCGAGTTATGTTTTAAAAATGTTTTCGGATTGATTCAAGCTAAATTCTCATCGCTAGGGTCAACCAAATCTGTATACTTTTTTGGGACACCCGGTATAATGAGTACCTTTAATGAGTACCTTTAATGAGCAATTTTGATGGATGGGCACATTTAACTTGTATTTATCTTGTAATATATATTGCCCATTTTAATAACGGGTGGGCAATAAAAAGTTATCCCGAAGACTAACAAATTATGAATTATTTCATTATCGGCTATATTAAAAGAGAAGTGAAACTTTGCAAGGAAGTCATTTGTTTCTGCTTTCCTCAATGAAATTATTTAAAACGGATGCGAAACAATAGTCATCTCCTCGACTGTTTGAAATCTGCCGAACCTCGACCCACCATCGTGTCCGCATCAAAGAGAGGGCCGACGTTCTAAATTCAAATGAAATTCGTAGCAAATTACGTTTTTATTCACCGGAGCGCATCCAGCAAGGAATATTGGTTGCGAACACTTTCGTCGAATATTCAGAGGATAAAAACGTGATTTCCTAAGAATTTTTTTTATTCGAATTTTGAACGTCGGCCCCTTTTGATGTGGACACAATGGTGGAACAAGGCTCGGCAAATTTTAAACCATCGAGGACATGAGTATAATTTGCATCCGTTTTAAATAATTTCATGGAGGAAAGCAGAAAAACAAAGTCTCCCGTACGAAGTTTAAGAGTTGAGGAACATTTTGATGCAAATAACTCTGCGTTTAATGCAAAATTCACCGAGATTGAGCGAGGAAAAAACTGTTGTTGAAGGTAGGCTAATAAATAAGCTTTGCTCCTTTTTATTTCTATCATATACTGTACAACGTACACAACCAATAATGTTGCGTTATTTGGAGTACAACAACAGCAACAGAGCAGTAGCATTGGATTGAATAGCGTATGGTTTCATAGCGGCAAGCAGCAGGAAGAGTCGGAGATCAGATCGATCTAAACATTAATCCTCCATATAATACGCGATTGGGCCTCCTGTGGTTGGGCGCGGAGACTATGCATGACGTAGAACAAGGTGTCCGAGGTTAGTCTTTGAGAATGAGGAGTAAACTTTTCAGAACTCCTTCTATTTTACTGTTCCATATGATTTGATCACATGCGTGAACTTTTCGAAATAATCGCAGTTCAACTTTGTCACCGGTATATTTGTGAATGCTTACCATATCTTACTGGCATGCAAATTGTAACATCTGTTCAAGGAGATATTCTGTATTTTACCATGGAGGATGATTGCATTTAATCCGTCACTTTCAATCAGTGGGCAGTCACTGAAAGATATAACATAAGCAACTATGTTCAAGCAAAACAAGTAGCGCATCATCTAGACTTCGTCTGTTTAAAAACGGGGTTACCAAGCTGCGATTTTTTTTTAAATCAGCAACACTTTTTGGTGAAAGGGGAAGAGGTAGGCCACCGTCTAGATTTAGTCTGTGTCTGATTTAACCCTAATGACAGAGCGTAAACGATGCGCGGCTGCGTACTACGAGTTCGAAAATCGAAGGATGGAAGGCAGCAATTCATGCCGTCGAGAGTCTGATCTAGAGAAAAATTTAAATGTTTTCGATCGTAAGATGCTTATTTGTGGCAATTTATAGAGGCAAAGTATTAATAGGATGGTACACATCTTGTTTTATTTCTTTTGTCATTCTGTTATCGGTAAAAAAATTCATGTACACGAAATTTCTTTTCTTCAAAATATTAAATAATAGCTGGTGACAGATCGAGAGCGACAATTTCGAAAGTGTTCACATCACAAAAACCCAAAGATAAGGCGGCTTTGCAATAGATAAGGGATTTTATACATTCAACCTGAGCTTTGGGGTTGCCTCCACCATATACCAAGAGTTCTCATAAATCCAAGGTTGTTCTTGCTTGCAACACCGAGAGAAAGTGTAGGTTTCATTAATTTCGAAAACTTTCGAAGTCCCCTAAAACTCACAATAATGTTAATTTAATGCAGGGAGCTCAATTGGAAGAAATTGCTTGAAATCACTTACCAATGAACGAATTCTTTTTCGAACCATTTGCAAAATAATTATATCCTTCAATTATAAGAGTTTTTTCACGAGTTGACCATCATCCGCAATAAAAAGTGGCGATATTTCAAATAAATCCAGAATTCTTGCCTAAGTTGGCTTCTTCGATGTTTCTAGTAGTCGGATATGCTTCAATTCGTCGCTGGAACGCAACTGACGTATAAAGCACTTCAGAATGATGTAAAAGATATACCCAGAGTACTTGAAAATCAAACGCATGAATTTACTAGAAAATAGTATGTTTATCTTCTCTGCCGAAGATAATCCGAAAGTTGTGATCATTTCACAAGGAGAGCACGCCATTTACCTGAGGCTATCTCTAAAACGGTATCAGTATGGCAATGCCAGGTTTATCTTTAATCGTCTTCTTTAATCAGTATGGCAATGCCAGGTTTATCTTTAATCGTCTTCTTTAATCAGTATGGCAATTCCAGGTTTATCTTTAATCGTCTTCTTTAATCAGTATGGCAATGCCAGGTTTATCTTTAATCGTCTTCTTTAATCAGTATGGCAATGCCAGGTTTATCTTTAATCGTCTTCTTTAATCAGTATGGCAATGCCAGGTTTATCTTTAATCGTCTTCTTTAATCAGTATGGCAATGCCAGGTTTATCTTTAATCGTCTTCTTTAATCAGTATGGCAATGCCAGGTTTATCTTTAATCGTCTTCTTTAATCAGTATGGCAATGCCAGGTTTATCTTTAATCGTCTTCTTTAATCAGTATGGCAATGCCAGGTTTATCTTTAATCGTCTTCTTTAATCAGTATGGCAATGCCAGGTTTATCTTTAATCGTCTTCTTTAATCAGTATGGCAATGCCAGGTTTATCTTTAATCGTCTTCTTTAATCAGTATGGCAATGCCAGGTTTATCTTTAATCGTCTTCTTTAATCAGTATGGCAATGCCAGGTTTATCTTTAATCGTCTTCTTTAATCAGTATGGCAATGCCAGGTTTATCTTTAATCGTCTTCTTTAATCAGTATGGCAATGCCAGGTTTATCTTTAATCGTCTTCTTTAATCAGTATGGCAATGCCAGGTTTATCTTTAATCGTCTTCTTTAATCAGTATGGCAATGCCAGGTTTATCTTTAATCGTCTTCTTTAATCAGTATGGCAATGCCAGGTTTATCTTTAATCGTCTTCTTTAATCAGTATGGCAATGCCAGGTTTATCTTTAATCGTCTTCTTTAATCAGTATGGCAATGCCAGGTTTATCTTTAATCGTCTTCTTTAATCAGTATGGCAATGCCAGGTTTATCTTTAATCGTCTTCTTTAATCAGTATGGCAATGCCAGGTTTATCTTTAATCGTCTTCTTTAATCAGTATGGCAATGCCAGGTTTATCTTTAATCGTCTTCTTTAATCAGTATGGCAATGCCAGGTTTATCTTTAATCGTCTTCTTTAATCAGTATGGCAATGCCAGGTTTATCTTTAATCGTCTTCTTTAATCAGTATGGCAATGCCAGGTTTATCTTTAATCGTCTTCTTTAATCAGTATGGCAATGCCAGGTTTATCTTTAATCGTCTTCTTTAATCAGTATGGCAATGCCAGGTTTATCTTTAATCGTCTTCTTTAATCAGTATGGCAATGCCAGGTTTATCTTTAATCGTCTTCTTTAATCAGTATGGCAATGCCAGGTTTATCTTTAATCGTCTTCTTTAATCAGTATGGCAATGCCAGGTTTATCTTTAATCGTCTTCTTTAATCAGTATGGCAATGCCAGGTTTATCTTTAATCGTCTTCTTTAATCAGTATGGCAATGCCAGGTTTATCTTTAATCGTCTTCTTTAATCAGTATGGCAATGCCAGGTTTATCTTTAATCGTCTTCTTTAATCAGTATGGCAATGCCAGGTTTATCTTTAATCGTCTTCTTTAATCAGTATGGCAATGCCAGGTTTATCTTTAATCGTCTTCTTTAATCAGTATGGCAATGCCAGGTTTATCTTTAATCGTCTTCTTTAATCAGTATGGCAATGCCAGGTTTATCTTTAATCGTCTTCTTTAATCAGTATGGCAATGCCAGGTTTATCTTTAATCGTCTTCTTTAATCAGTATGGCAATGCCAGGTTTATCTTTAATCGTCTTCTTTAATCAGTATGGCAATGCCAGGTTTATCTTTAATCGTCTTCTTTAATCAGTATGGCAATGCCAGGTTTATCTTTAATCGTCTTCTTTAATCAGTATGGCAATGCCAGGTTTATCTTTAATCGTCTTCTTTAATCAGTATGGCAATGCCAGGTTTATCTTTAATCGTCTTCTTTAATCAGTATGGCAATGCCAGGTTTATCTTTAATCGTCTTCTTTAATCAGTATGGCAATGCCAGGTTTATCTTTAATCGTCTTCTTTAATCAGTATGGCAATGCCAGGTTTATCTTTAATCGTCTTCTTTAATCAGTATGGCAATGCCAGGTTTATCTTTAATCGTCTTCTTTAATCAGTATGGCAATGCCAGGTTTATCTTTAATCGTCTTCTTTAATCAGTATGGCAATGCCAGGTTTATCTTTAATCGTCTTCTTTAATCAGTATGGCAATGCCAGGTTTATCTTTAATCGTCTTCTTTAATCAGTATGGCAATGCCAGGTTTATCTTTAATCGTCTTCTTTAATCAGTATGGCAATGCCAGGTTTATCTTTAATCGTCTTCTTTAATCAGTATGGCAATGCCAGGTTTATCTTTAATCGTCTTCTTTAATCAGTATGGCAATGCCAGGTTTATCTTTAATCGTCTTCTTTAATCAGTATGGCAATGCCAGGTTTATCTTTAATCGTCTTCTTTAATCAGTATGGCAATGCCAGGTTTATCTTTAATCGTCTTCTTTAATCAGTATGGCAATGCCAGGTTTATCTTTAATCGTCTTCTTTAATCAGTATGGCAATGCCAGGTTTATCTTTAATCGTCTTCTTTAATCAGTATGGCAATGCCAGGTTTATCTTTAATCGTCTTCTTTAATCAGTATGGCAATGCCAGGTTTATCTTTAATCGTCTTCTTTAATCAGTATGGCAATGCCAGGTTTATCTTTAATCGTCTTCTTTAATCAGTATGGCAATGCCAGGTTTATCTTTAATCGTCTTCTTTAATCAGTATGGCAATGCCAGGTTTATCTTTAATCGTCTTCTTTAATCAGTATGGCAATGCCAGGTTTATCTTTAATCGTCTTCTTTAATCAGTATGGCAATGCCAGGTTTATCTTTAATCGTCTTCTTTAATCAGTATGGCAATGCCAGGTTTATCTTTAATCGTCTTCTTTAATCAGTATGGCAATGCCAGGTTTATCTTTAATCGTCTTCTTTAATCAGTATGGCAATGCCAGGTTTATCTTTAATCGTCTTCTTTAATCAGTATGGCAATGCCAGGTTTATCTTTAATCGTCTTCTTTAATCAGTATGGCAATGCCAGGTTTATCTTTAATCGTCTTCTTTAATCAGTATGGCAATGCCAGGTTTATCTTTAATCGTCTTCTTTAATCAGTATGGCAATGCCAGGTTTATCTTTAATCGTCTTCTTTAATCAGTATGGCAATGCCAGGTTTATCTTTAATCGTCTTCTTTAATCAGTATGGCAATGCCAGGTTTATCTTTAATCGTCTTCTTTAATCAGTATGGCAATGCCAGGTTTATCTTTAATCGTCTTCTTTAATCAGTATGGCAATGCCAGGTTTATCTTTAATCGTCTTCTTTAATCAGTATGGCAATGCCAGGTTTATCTTTAATCGTCTTCTTTAATCAGTATGGCAATGCCAGGTTTATCTTTAATCGTCTTCTTTAATCAGTATGGCAATGCCAGGTTTATCTTTAATCGTCTTCTTTAATCAGTATGGCAATGCCAGGTTTATCTTTAATCGTCTTCTTTAATCAGTATGGCAATGCCAGGTTTATCTTTAATCGTCTTCTTTAATCAGTATGGCAATGCCAGGTTTATCTTTAATCGTCTTCTTTAATCAGTATGGCAATGCCAGGTTTATCTTTAATCGTCTTCTTTAATCAGTATGGCAATGCCAGGTTTATCTTTAATCGTCTTCTTTAATCAGTATGGCAATGCCAGGTTTATCTTTAATCGTCTTCTTTAATCAGTATGGCAA
The DNA here is from genome assembly GCA_004194415.1 of Aurelia aurita. NCBI lineage: Eukaryota > Metazoa > Cnidaria > Scyphozoa > Semaeostomeae > Ulmaridae > Aurelia > Aurelia aurita. The sequence goes on along the minus strand of REGM01000278.1, from coordinate 153,399 downwards.
TGCCAGGTTTATCTTTAATCGTCTTCTTTAATCAGTATGGCAATGCCAGGTTTATCTTTAATCGTCTTCTTTAATCAGTATGGCAATGCCAGGTTTATCTTTAATCGTCTTCTTTAATCAGTATGGCAATGCCAGGTTTATCTTTAATCGTCTTCTTTAATCAGTATGGCAATGCCAGGTTTATCTTTAATCGTCTTCTTTAATCAGTATGGCAATGCCAGGTTTATCTTTAATCGTCTTCTTTAATCAGTATGGCAATGCCAGGTTTATCTTTAATCGTCTTCTTTAATCAGTATGGCAATGCCAGGTTTATCTTTAATCGTCTTCTTTAATCAGTATGGCAATGCCAGGTTTATCTTTAATCGTCTTCTTTAATCAGTATGGCAATGCCAGGTTTATCTTTAATCGTCTTCTTTAATCAGTATGGCAATGCCAGGTTTATCTTTAATCGTCTTCTTTAATCAGTATGGCAATGCCAGGTTTATCTTTAATCGTCTTCTTTAATCAGTATGGCAATGCCAGGTTTATCTTTAATCGTCTTCTTTAATCAGTATGGCAATGCCAGGTTTATCTTTAATCGTCTTCTTTAATCAGTATGGCAATGCCAGGTTTATCTTTAATCGTCTTCTTTAATCAGTATGGCAATGCCAGGTTTATCTTTAATCGTCTTCTTTAATCAGTATGGCAATGCCAGGTTTATCTTTAATCGTCTTCTTTAATCAGTATGGCAATGCCAGGTTTATCTTTAATCGTCTTCTTTAATCAGTATGGCAATGCCAGGTTTATCTTTAATCGTCTTCTTTAATCAGTATGGCAATGCCAGGTTTATCTTTAATCGTCTTCTTTAATCAGTATGGCAATGCCAGGTTTATCTTTAATCGTCTTCTTTAATCAGTATGGCAATGCCAGGTTTATCTTTAATCGTCTTCTTTAATCAGTATGGCAATGCCAGGTTTATCTTTAATCGTCTTCTTTAATCAGTATGGCAATGCCAGGTTTATCTTTAATCGTCTTCTTTAATCAGTATGGCAATGCCAGGTTTATCTTTAATCGTCTTCTTTAATCAGTATGGCAATGCCAGGTTTATCTTTAATCGTCTTCTTTAATCAGTATGGCAATGCCAGGTTTATCTTTAATCGTCTTCTTTAATCAGTATGGCAATGCCAGGTTTATCTTTAATCGTCTTCTTTAATCAGTATGGCAATGCCAGGTTTATCTTTAATCGTCTTCTTTAATCAGTATGGCAATGCCAGGTTTATCTTTAATCGTCTTCTTTAATCAGTATGGCAATGCCAGGTTTATCTTTAATCGTCTTCTTTAATCAGTATGGCAATGCCAGGTTTATCTTTAATCGTCTTCTTTAATCAGTATGGCAATGCCAGGTTTATCTTTAATCGTCTTCTTTAATCAGTATGGCAATGCCAGGTTTATCTTTAATCGTCTTCTTTAATCAGTATGGCAATGCCAGGTTTATCTTTAATCGTCTTCTTTAATCAGTATGGCAATGCCAGGTTTATCTTTAATCGTCTTCTTTAATCAGTATGGCAATGCCAGGTTTATCTTTAATCGTCTTCTTTAATCAGTATGGCAATGCCAGGTTTATCTTTAATCGTCTTCTTTAATCAGTATGGCAATGCCAGGTTTATCTTTAATCGTCTTCTTTAATCAGTATGGCAATGCCAGGTTTATCTTTAATCGTCTTCTTTAATCAGTATGGCAATGCCAGGTTTATCTTTAATCGTCTTCTTTAATCAGTATGGCAATGCCAGGTTTATCTTTAATCGTCTTCTTTAATCAGTATGGCAATTCCAGGTTTATCTTTAATCGTCTTCTTTAATCAGTATGGCAATGCCAGGTTTATCTTTAATCGTCTTCTTTAATCAGTATGGCAATGCCAGGTTTATCTTTAATCGTCTTCTTTAATCAATATGGCAATGCCAGGTTTATCTTTAATCGTCTTCTTTAATCAGTATGGCAATGCCAGGTTTATCTTTAATCGTCTTCTTTAATCAGTATGGCAATGCCAGGTTTATCTTTAATCTAATAAATGGCGTCATCAGGCGTCCCAAGTGTCCCAAAGCGAAATATACAGATATAACACAATAGCTGTATCTTCGGTTTTTCAACTTCTTCGAGAATTTTGGACTCAAAGCTTCTTGGTTCTTCATATTTTTCAAAGGCCTAGGACAACTCTGTTTACAAACTCGGGATGCAGCACAGCAGGTAAGCAGACTTTTTCTTGAATTTAACGTTTGTCCTTGGTTTCATTGAAATTTTGTTCAAAGTTTTGGATTCCTCGATGTTTTCTTGTCCTATTTTGCCACGTTTTACTAATTGTTGTCGCAAAAAACTTGTATTTTTGTCGTCTTGAACCTGGGCTGGCTGTTTCAACAAAATCAACCTTTCTTGGCCTAAATTTACCCAAACATTTTTCACAGCGCAATATTTTACAAACAAAGGCAGGAATTCTCAATTTGGAGATATAACGCAATAGCTGTAAGCATCTAGTTTCTAAAAATGTTGGCTGTTTTGCTGTAGCCTTCGCCGTTTCCCCACAATTTTCAAAGGCAATTGTTGCTCGAGAGCCATGACAGGTTAACCTTTGTTAACTCTACGGGCTTCCTTTTCCAAACTTGTTCATTTTTTAGTCAGAAAACAAAGGTTGAACCTGCCTGAATTCATCACATTCGAAGTTCATTTGATATTTTGGGAAATTAAATATTTTGGAGTACTTGATAGCCGTTTAGGATACCAAGGCAAGAAGTATGGAAACAAAACTTTGACTTCGCGTTCCGAGAACATTTTGCTGAGTTTGGCCTAAATGTAAACAATTGATAGTTGAATTATTGCTGATGTTCTCCTGGCCTAGAGATTTACAAAACAGACTGAATAATGTTATCAAGGCTGCCTTCTACAAAACAATCATCAGTTTTCATCTTTGCCAATGCGTACAAAGCTTACTGTAATTATTTATCCTTAGATTTCTTGTATGTCCTTGAGCAGGGCATCATCTCTCTTATTTAAGTTTGTACAAATATCTCCCATTTATTTGGCTGCTCTTTCTTTTTTTGCACATGAAATGTTCTATGAGATTGGTTGAGATTTACTCTGAAGCAGCCATTTCTAGGAGAGTTGTTTAATTTCGTCTCTATCCTTCATTTTAGGACCTCAAAAAGAAAACCTTGAAGTAGTATTAAATGACAACAAAGAAAGGAATGCTTATTGTTTTAATACCTAAAGAAGACTGATGCAAAGAGCCTGCTTGGTAATTTGACTTCAGTGTCAGTTTCAGTTTCATTCATTCATTTATCAATCAGTCCTAAGTACAATGCTACATGATACACTACAATTAAATACTTACAAGATACCATACACACTAAAGAAAATAAAGTAATAGGAATACAGAAAAAGAACTTTACATGATTGCATTTAAGATTGATTGACTAAGGAGGAGCTCTCTAAATAGGTTAACTAATCGAGAGAGAGCCCCCCCATAAAAACAAAGAAACTTAAATTTTTTTATAAAAGATAACCAGATACAAGATGTGCTTTTGAAATGGTGATGGGAGTGGGAAATAAAGTCCTAACTTATAAGAGTTATGAATAGGAATTGATGAGGTGTGTCTTCAGTTTTGATCGAATGTATAACGGAAGAGTATTCCAAAGTTTGGAACCAAAGTACTGAATTGTTTGCAAACCATATACGGTGGTGTTTTTGAAAGATTTGAAGAGGTCGCCTCTAGTTGCTTGACGAGTTCCAATTCTGTGAACCGATGAGTTTGGTGTGAAGTAGTTGTGAAAGCAAATGGGAGATAACTTGTTTATAGCTTTATAGACTAAGGTTAGAATATTTAAATGTAGCAGGTCCTCAACTTTCAATATTTTAAGTGAAAGGAAGATTGGTGCTGATGGAGCTGAGAATGGTTGAAAATTTATACATCTTAAGATTTTCTTCTGCAGAAGGAAGAGAGGATTAAGATATGATTGAAATGTAAGGCCCCAGGCTGTGATGCCATAGTTAAGGAAAGAAGAAAATAGTGAGTTGTAGAGGCAAATTAGAGTCGGTAAGAGGATATAGTGTCTCATTTTGAAAAAGATTCCACAAGATCTGGACAGTTTTTTAGTAAGTTCATTAACATGGTATTTCCAGGTGAGATGTTCATCCAGAAGTACTCCTAGAAACTTGACATATCTGGTCCTTTGGATCATTTTCTTGCCAAATTTAAGGTTAATAACATCTGATAATTTTTTCCAAGGGGAGTGAAAAAGAACAAAGTTAGTCTTGTCAATATTGAGTGCCAATTTATTACAGTCAAGCCATGATTTTACTCTACTAAGTTCTCTATTGATGGTTTTGGTGAGGCCTACGAGATCATCAGCTTCAAAATAAATATTTGTGTCATCAGCAAACAGAAAAAATGACAACAGTTTGGAAGAATTAGGTAAGTCATTAATGTAGATGAGAAACAACAGTG
>REGM01000278.1:93849-144961 GCA_004194415.1 Aurelia aurita | reverse complement strand
CTTGTTGAAGGTCGATAAATATACCGCATCCAAATTTATTCTTGTCAAGTGTGGACTTAATGCTTTCAGTTAAGGTAATCAGTGCATGATCTGTGGAACGTCCACTACGGAACCCAAACTGCATACAAAATAAAACTTCACAAATTTCAAGAAACTTGCAAAGGCGTTGTTGCATAACTTTTTCAAATATTTTGCTGAAATTTGAGAGCAGTGAAATCGGCCTATAATTAGATTTTTTGGTTTTAAGCCTTTTTTTAAATATGGGAATCACTTTGGCAATTTTAAGTTGATTAGGAAAAATACCATTTACAAAAGATTCATTTATCAAAATAGAGAGATCAATGGAAATGTGTGAATCAAGTACTTTTAACAGTTTAACTGGAATGCTATTTGGTCCAGAAGATTTGCCATTTTTCAATGACTGAATTATATCAGACACTTCATTTGGTGTACATGGGGAAAGGAAAATAGAATCTTAGTTTGGGTTTGTCAAATAAGTTAAGGGTGATTTTGGAGTTCTAGGAATTTTCTTGGTAATTTTGTCAGCAACACTTGTAAAGTATTCATTAAATTCAATAGCAATTTTGACAGGATCAGAAATTTTTAAGCCATCTTTGTTGACAAGGTGTGAAAAAGTATCACATTTACTGGGTTTTAGACTAATAATATCCTTTATGCCTTTCCACAGCCTTTTCATATTGTCTTTATTTTCATCAAAGTATTGATGATAGTATTGCTTTTACTTTCTCTGATTTCATTAACAATGCGATTACGAAACTGTTTGTAAGCTGTTAGATCTGTTGATGAATTGGTGGTCTTAAATTTATGAAATAGTGCATCTCTAACTTTCATCATTTTTCTAATCTGACAATTAATCCAAGGTTTGTTTCTTAATTTCAGAGCTTTTTTGTTTAGCTTTTTCTTAGGACAATGTTTGTTGATAAGAGAGTGAACATTAAGCATAAATCTATCAAACTTCATATTCAAATCATTACTGTCATCATTAAGGTAGGAATTCTGAATTTCTGAATATTCAGTCAAAAATTTTGTTTCGTCAAACTTGCTGTAGTCAAAAACAAAGTATGAAATATTATTATAATCAGGTGCACTATTATTGACAATAGCAAACTGGGGAAGGTGGTCAGAGATCAAAGATAGAATATTTCCACTGACAATATCACTATCAATAGTATTACTTAAGAAAATGTTATCAATCAGAGTGGAGGTAGTGTCAGTGATGCGTGTAGGATGCAGAGTAGAAGGCATAAGATGAAATGAAAACATCATATTGATGAATTCATTTGTAAGAGTATGATTTTCATAGTTTAGTAGATTTATATTGAAATCGCCCATTACAAAGATGAGCTTGTTCTCTTTTGTTATTGAAGAGAGTGTTTGTTGAAAGTGATCATGTCATGGTCAAATGTCATGGTCTTCGAGTAGACTTATTACGTTGAGTCCTAGTAATCGCTACCACCCACCCACCCTACTCGCTCATACTAGGACTCATGGCTTTCCAGCACAAAAGTTGGCCCCGTGAGGCGTGTGCCTCGTTTTCAAAATTGACCAATGCTAAATTACGGAGCAGCGCAACGCAACAACAGCAACAATAGCAGCACGCCAACTGCCACCGTTTCTATGGTTTCAACTGAGGTGTCGACATTTTGCTCGTGTTGACCACTTGGCTTTGATTCACATTTTTAACGAATGATCTTGATCAAATAAAGGTAAGTTAAATGCTCTTTTCCGTACAGTTTGTTTAGAAATGTATCAAATGGCAATAAGACGGTTGGTTGATATCGTTCTGCCATGATTTAATTGAAATTTTGGCATCATAATAGGCCTAATTAACCAAGGTGAAAGTTAAGGACAAGCAAACTCTTAGTTAAAATATTTTTCAAGGGTTTTCAATCAGTGTTTGTTGTCGCTGTGAAACTCCTTTGGTCATAGAAAACAAAACAGAAAATAGAAAATGCGGCAAAGCCACTAATACAGTACTACAGCTCATCTCAATAAAATGTGAATCAACATATCAGTATTATTATAAAGATTGCAGCAGAATAACACAGTACAGTACAGTAGCTGTGAAAAAATTAGAGAAGACTCAGAGCAGAAAAGATGAGCTCCCAATTAGGAAACCTTTGATTTTCATTTGTTTGATGAAGGTTCAAAGAAACTGAAGAAACAGAATTTTCAGTAGCAAATTATTATTTTATCATATGAACTTTCCTTTTATTACATATCTTTTATCAACAGATGAAAATCCTGGCACTTGACAGAAACAAAATTGTTCCTGTGATTGAAACCAAACAATTGATCCTGAAGTTTTGGTCCATGGAGAGAGAAGAACTTTTATTATCTTAACAAGATTACTGCGGATAACTCTTTGCCTCAGCTGAAGAATTAAGTGTAGGCAGACACTGAAACATCAAAAGTATCACTTTCTGAGTAATCTAGGATTATATACTTGATTTTATTGTCAGAGGAATCACCACCTGTTGAATTTTAAAAGATATTGCCCCGGGGGGCCACTCCTATACTTTTCTATAGTATCATGCTCAGTGGCGGCTGGCACCCAAAATAAATTGGTATTAGTTTCGCTCGCTTCGCTCGCGAAAAACTCAGGGGGGTCCGGGGGTACTCCCCCGGAAAAATTTTTGCGACCACGCCCTCTAGATTGGCTCAGAATGCTTTTAAAAATTGCTGCGAAGATCATGAAACAATTCTATTCCCAAAGCTAAAACATATTTATAGGTCTCATTTTTCTCAAAATACACGCCATTAATTTTAAAACAAACAAATACAGTATAAATTTTAAAACCGTTGAGTCATATGCATAATACCAGGTTATTTTTGCGTAAATCTCTCAAGACGACGTTGATTGTACGACTTGAAGCGGGCAATGACACTGGCTTTAAAATTTGGTTGTTGCGAAAGCCATCGCAACGTCTTGTGTTCCACTTGCAAGAAGACCAACATTTTCTTTCTGTTTTGGAGCATTGTTGATCGCGCAGGCGACACTATCCTTTTCATGCGGCTAAACACTCTTTCGCAATGAACGCTGGTTAAAGGTGTCACTAATTCTAGAAGAGTTATTGCTTGAGGAAGAGCTTCTTGAAGGTTCGTTTTCTGTACAACCGTCAGCAGATCTTGAATAGAAGGTTTTCCCTCTTTTACAAATTCTTCCTCTATATTGAGACTTTCATCTTGTATCATAAAGTGATCATTAGCCTCTACGGTTGCCCTTTCTTCATTGCTGTTTTCGGCTGCGAGTTCTTGGTTTCGTCTAACTGCCATTCTCGAACGTTTTTCTTTTTTCTTGGCGACCAATGCATCTCGTTCCCTAACAATCTTTTGCAGAAGTGCAGAGATTTCCTTGTTTTGGTAGAGGACGTTAAGGCAGTGCTCCAGAGTGACTGCATCTGGAACTGCAAAAGGGTAAACTCTCGCAGTTTCGTCTATCAAAACTCTTTGTGCGTGGATTGCTGCCTTTTTCCTCTCTTCAAATTTCGCCGGATGAATGAGGTCCATCCATTTAAACTTTTGCAGATTCTCAAAACGCCAGTTGATTTGTTCCGAAAATTTTGCTGCACATGTTGCTACCAAACTTACTAAGCACAGTTTCCAGCTTTCTGGGGAACCATCGTTGCCATTTTCTATTCCTCGCCAACCTCCTCTGTTCCGAACAGTTGGTATCTCGGGATCAACTTTGATGGTATCTTCCCAAATTGCTCGTAATTGAAATCTCCCAAGATCTCTTGGAAATCATTTAGCATAGATGAGAGTTGAACAGCATCAAGTGTTGGTTTTTGCATGACAGTTATGATGGGCGTGCAGTATTCAAAAAGCTTGCGATAGAACTTGAGGAGGAACACAAACTCCAGATGCTGGATTTGAATGCAAAGACCTCTTGCAGTAGTTTGGGTCTCCATCTTTTCACGTGGGTCTTGTGCAATACTGTAGAGTACAGCTCCGATTTCCTCGTACCACTTATCCACAACTGAAAGTGCAGTGTCACGTGAAAGCCAACGCGTGTCTCCTGGCTTGGGCATGCTGTGACCAAGACGATTGGTACGCTTTGGGCTGCTTCGAAAAAAAGTGATTAACTTGTCTACCACATCAAAAAATTTGGCGACTCTTGGGATCTTTTTTGCAGTTTGTGAGGCACAAAGTGATAGCCTGTGTGCAACACAATGATTGTAGTAAGCAAAGTGGAAAACGTCCTGAACCTGCTTCTGCACTCCACTCAGTTCACCGCTCATCGATGGGGCACCATCATAAGACTGGCCAATCAGCTTCTTGCCACTACTTTCTGGTGTTACATTGAAGCTCTCCAGTGTTTCTAGCAAGATTTTGGTGAGAGCATCTGCTGATTGGTCACCAGAAGAATCAACCATTCGAAGTAAGTGCTCTTCTACATCACCGTTATGAACTAGACGAACTGACACTGCCGATTGCTCGGTATTGGTTGTGTCACTCGTGTCATCCATCATCACTGCAAGAAATGGTGAATCATCTACTCGCCGTTGGATCTCTTGTCTGACTTCATCATACACGCACTCAATCAGATCATTTTGAGGCTCATGGGATGTATAAGTGATTCGCTCTTTATCCAAGAATGATCGTAGCTCCTGACTATAACCTCCGAGAAGATCTAGCAATTCGATGAATTTCCCTCTGTTCGAAGAAAGTTTAGACTCGTCGTGTCCTCTAAATGCAAGCCCTTGTGCCGTTAAAAATACTGTTGTGTCGATATGGTGTTCAAGCATACGTCCATATCGTGTAGCATTGTGGTTGTGTTGGGTGATTTCACGTTGCTTAGCTTCATCGAGGGCACATGCAACATCCACATTTCCCAAAACGTTATAAGCTATGTGGTTGGTTATGTGCATCTTTGATGCTTGGTGGCGAATGGCGACATTTGCCAGGTTATTGCCAGAGGATTGAAATCCATTTTCCCGAACGAAAGACACCTTTTTCATCAACGAAGAAACAAAAAATATTCAACATTATTAAAGCAACATAAAAATGATATTAAACCAAGAGTATAATTTCGCGAATTAGATGCAGTTTAGAGAAGAAAAACTAGTTAGATTATATCTCAGTATTATTCGAGCATAGAAGTTGTAGTACATGAATTTATACCAATAATTTCTGCATAAAATTGCACGAGGCTTCTTTACAAAAAGGTTTCACAGCTTGCCGGGTGTTTTCCTCGAAACCGAAGTTCTTAACGACCTTTTTGTAAATAATTTACATGCCCCTGTTACCTACGAAAACCAGAACACCACAAAGGCAAATAGATTGATTAAAAATTCCATCAAAGTCACCTTTATTACGAGTCAGCGAGGCCAACAATGTTAAACCTCGTAAACAACATTTTTACCCACGCGATTAAATATCTCTCGATCCTCACCAAATTTGTTTGCCAAGTAACACATCTACCCTATGAAGCTTTTCAGAAAACACTCTTTCCACTGGCAAAATAAAAGGTAAAAGATTGCTATTTTGTAAGAAGTTGTAGGTTATTCGACCAACAGTCAACATCCCACAGTGATGGATAATGTTTTGTGGGCATAGGCTGCGGTCTAATTGAGAACGGCTCCAGTTAATCTGTCTTCGTCTGCAGACGGCCCCAGTGCCTCTTTTCGATAGCCGTCATATTCCGTGCTATTAGGGACGACGATTTTAATAGCACATTTCCGCGTGCCGCACAAGAGTGGCCACGAACTTCTGTACTGTAACTGGTCTTGATGAAGGATTGTTTGTATACAGTATTTCACTTGATGAATGACAATTGANCAATTTAAAAGCTAAAAGATACCCTAATCAGACCAAACTACTCTCTATAATATAGGCATAGTATGGCTGTTTACACAAAGGTGTTTCTAAAGGTTCTGTAGTAAAATATTTTGTAAAGACAGTTAAAAGTCCATGAGCTCAGGGTCAGTCCAATCTTTCATTCTCATGCAGAATATGTAATATGAAGATCTTATACAAATCTCAATCAACTTAGAAGCAATATATTTTACAGCAGTGTCATCAACATTCAGTTCTTTTAACATTTTAAAGAATTGATCTGATTCTCTTGAATATATCCCAGCAGTTGTCATTACAAGATTAACAAACTTGATATTCTTGTAGACGCGTTTTAAGGTACTGTCTCTTAAAAGGTGCTCGTATTTCTCTTTTTTTCGTTTTTCATTCTTCTCTGCATTTGTTTCGTGACCTACTGTTAGTTCAACGATGTAGAGGTTGTTCTTTTTATCGACTGCCAGAAGGTCAGGTCTTGAGCTTGAACCAGTTACTATTTCGGGTGACGAATAGGAAGGGAGATCGCAGTAAAGTTTTTTTACAATCGGCTCAATAAACTTTGATAGATTTAGCAATACTGAATTATGTCTCCATGTATAACGATCTAAGCAAGGTGTACACCCAGCTACGATATGCTTTGTTGTTTGAATTTCTCGGCAGAAAATACTATTTGGGCTTGTGTTTATACCCCATCGCGCTAGGTTAGACAGGCAGGCTAGGGAGTTGTTCATGTATCTTACTGTGAAGCAGAAGATATTTCTTGGGAGCCGATGTTGCGTCTGGAACCAATAATTCTTTGCCTTGGGGAGAGCAGTTTTCCATAGTTCCGTTACTACTGAACCCTGTACCTGGAGAGTTTCAATTTTTGACTTTTTATCATCTCTTATCTTTTTCAATGCTTGCTTTGCTGAATGAAATGAATCATACTGTATATTCGATTTTTCTGATGTAAGTTTATGGAGGTATCGTATGTCCTCGTTCAATGAATCAATAATAATAATAATAATAATAATAATAATAATAATAATAATAATAATAATAATAATAATAATAATAATAATAATAATAATAATAATAATAATAATAATAATAATAATAAAGAATTATTTTAAGTTGGATACAAACATAGTTTACGCTAAAGATAGGGTAACCAATTCAGACCAACTATTTACAAAAATACATTATTTACAATTTCAGCTAACTACAAATGTTGTATTTACAGTTGTCTCCATTCCATGATTTGATTTGACGTTTGAGCGAGGCTATAGATTGGCTTGACTTTATCTCATCAGATATAGCGCTCCAAAGGATACTGCCTCTAAAGACAATTGAATTTAAGCCGTATAAAACGCTTCTAGCTTTAGGCAGCTGTAAGATATCTTTAGCTCTAAGGTCGTAAGTCACTTCCTTTCTTGCAAACAGATCCAACATGAATGTCGGATTTTGGAACTAAAACTATATCATCAATTTCAATACAGATATTTGCACTTTTTGGTACCGGGTGTCCCAAAAAACTGTATACAACTTTGAAAAATTCTGACGCCAAGAGATTTCGTCAAATCACCCCAAAGCTATTTTTATGTTAACCCTCGATGAATGAATTAAATTTTGCTATTTTTCTGATAATTTGCAGATACTTTGTTTTAGAGCAATACATCAGAAAGTGTAAAATTTCCTCTTAGACACAAACCAGAGCTTCCAGTAGAGAAGAACTAACAATTCTAGGGATAGCAGAAGCATGTCGCCCTGACATCCAAAGCTGATATGCCTCGTGATTATTGTTGTTAGAAACCGAGAGGAAGACATTCTCAAGGGACACTCATCATACATTATCATTAATCAAGAGATTTCTTTACTTTTACTTTACTTAAAAATTGTAATTTTAACAATAACTGGTTCATTGTAGTAAAGGTAAAGAATTCCCTTGACCGATAAGAAACAGTGATACAATTTGTCGAGGAAAGTCTTTGATTTAGTTTTGTTCAATCAAAATCAGTGGCAAATTGTTTGCTGAGAATATCGAGGGTTGCCATGCTTTATAGTTTCTTGCCTTCTCAGGGGTCTACAATGGAGGCTCTGGTTTGGGCCTAAGAGTAAATATTGCGTTTGTTGATTTATAGCTCTACAACTAAGTCACTGATAAAAATATCAAAATTTAATTTAGCCATTGAGGGTTAACATAAAAATTTGCTTTCATATCAGAGGCATATCAGTTTGGGATATCGAGGGCCGACATGCTTCCGCCATCCCTAGCATCGTTAGCTTTTCCCTACTGGAAGCTCTGGTTTGGATCTAAGAGGAAATTTTACACTGGCTGATTTATTGCTCTGCAACCAAGTATCCGAAAATTATCAGAAAAATATCAAAATTTAATTCACCCATTGAAGGCTAACATCAAAATAACTTTGGGGGTGATTTGACGAAAACTCTTCGCGTCAGAATTTTCCAAACTTGTATACAGTTTTTTGGGACACCCGGTAGTCCAAGAAACATCACTTGGAATTTTCAGGATTAGCCACCATGCGGTTCGAGCCAAACCACTTAAGAACATTTTCGATATCAACTTCTAAAAATGTAGCTATATCACCTATGTTCTCTCCAGATGCATATAATGTATTGTCATCAGCAAAGTTGGATATTTCAGATTTTTCGATGCAAAATATGAGATCATTTATATAGATATTAAACAGAAGAGGCCCAAAAATTGAACCCTGTGGTACACCTGATGAGATATAGTGCCAATCACTGAAAGTTGAGTCAATTTTTACCCGTTGTTTTCTATGTGAGAGGTAACTATGAAGTAAATTTAAGCTACCGGTCCCAAAACCATAGGCTGCAAGTTTTGCTATCAATAGGTCGTGGGGCAAACAGTCATAAGCCTTAGATAGGTCCATAAGTACCATGCCCATGATTCCTTTACTGTCTAGGTATTCGCGACATGCTTCAACTAGTCTAATCAAGGCATGCTGAGTACTATATTTATCTCGAAAACCACATAATAGATTTGAAAGCTTTCCCTTCACGAATGAGAGCATTTGAGTGTACATCAGTCTTTCATATATCTTTGAAAGACATGATAGGACACTGATTGGTCGAACATTCTTCTTTGTAACGGAACCTCCCGTTTTGAAGCAAGGTGATAGATCAGCTAACTTTAGATTAGATGGAAAGATGTTATTTTGGATCCCCTTGTTTATAAGGTGCGTAATTTCCTTGTAGAAATGGTTAGCAGCTAGCTTAAGCATGTCGACAGGAATATCACCATTTGTTTTCTTAGATTTATCTAATCGATAGATTTTGCTAAAGACTAGGGTGGGGTCTACCTGGGAGAATTCAAATTCGTCGTGGGTCCCAAACATATCCTTGATTTTCGTAATACTTGGGATTGAAAACACGGAACACTTCTTGTTGCTCTGCCCTGCCTTTGAGATTCAACGTCGAAATCTTCTTGCTGGAATACGACCGTTTGTCCAAATCAATAACCTTTCGAACAGCGTTCTGATTGAAATTTTATTGTATGGTGATAAAGACCTCTCTAATGACTTTAATAAAACTATTCTTGAGTTTACTCTTAAATTCATCCACCAAACTGGTCGGTTTGATTAAAATAATTTCAAACCCTTGCAATGCGCCACATCGCCACTATTGGAATTGTTTTTCCTTTTGTTTGTAAGTCTGTCTCACATTTGATGTAGGGCATTTATAGTGTAAGAGAAATTCTTAGTTATATTGCAAGAAGAACTCCGACCTGATATGCATGGGTGCAGTGTTTTGCGCAATGGGGATTCTGGGCGGGGAACAATGGCGGCAGCAGTTGTTGTCATTGTTGTTCTCTCGTCCGGGGTTTTTTGTTGTTCAGCAACATGCGCCCATGCCGGCCTAACATCTAATGTGAAACAGATCTCCAGTATTTATATGGGTATCCTATCGTTCATGTGTAGCTTTTCGTAGTTGTTAATTGGTTGTTAATTAGTTGTATGTCTTTATGTATGGCTGTGGGGTGGTCATTGTCTTTTGCTCCCTGTGGTATCGTCTTTGTAGTGTTGTAAAGTAATTCACATGTAGTGTCTTAAGTAATTTGTTACTGTTAAAGTTTTAAATTGAATATAAAAAAAAAAATAAAATACTTGGGTGGTTAGCATACTTATTGAATGCATCTACAACTGGATCAGGAGATCTTTCATATACCTCTATTACTTCAGGGGGGATATCAAGTGTTTCTACAATATTTGCAAAATAAGAATTGAAACACTCGGCGACCTCTTTATCATCAGTAAGTATAGCCTCGTTCTCGACCAACATTATTTTATCAGTAGATGTACACGTAGAAGAGGAGAACAATTGCTTAAACGTTTTCCAAAAAGTCTTTCCTTTACCTGCTTCAGTGGGGTTATTTTACCATAATATGCTCTTTTAGCATCCTTATTCATTTTGACGACCAGATTTCGCTGCACACGGTACCTTTTAATATCATATTCGCTTCCGCTCTTATTAGCAATTTCTTAAGCCTAGTTCTCAACATCATTTCTTTTCGACGTTCTTTCGCCACATGTGGTTTGTTGTTACCCCTAACTCGAACAGTTTTATGTGGGGTGTGTTTATTCAGTGTTTCCGCAAAAATATTTTCGAACTCCTCGAGGTCTTCTGGGTTTGTTGAGCTGTTAAACAGAGCTGCTAGAATAGACTTTTTTACTTGCCAGAAAAGAGGTTTGGATCGAGCGTCCAAATCTGGTAAATTTTGTGAAGGAAAACAAAAGCATGAACCCCGTTGTCAGTAGAAACACTGCTAGCTGTGGCATGAAGTTCTTTCGGATCTCGGAACACCTTTCAGAGAATAAATCAACGATAACTTTGCTCAAATTGAGTTACAAATGTTTCAGTTTGTACACAGGCTAGTTTTAGTTGCCTTCTGGCCTTGTTTCTCGTTGTTTTCGTTCATTGTTAGCTGATTTTGTTGTGCAACAGTTGCATAACGAGGCCCCCCCTAGGGGGGGGGTCTGTGTTCCCATGTTCCCTAAAAAATTTCCCTTGCTCCCCGTAATGTTTCTTGAATACAGTGTCTAATGTTCCCTTAATCCCCATTAAAAATGAGAGATGTTCCCCTGTTCCCATTAATAAAAATGGCAAGTTCCCTTGTTCCCCATAACCCCTGGGGGGCCTCCATAACAAAAGCGCGAGCATACAAGGGTTTCATTTTGTGAGTTAGCGATTCGAAGTTTGCTGTTTTCAACCGTCGTTATTCAAATGAAAAAAAATGTTGTTTTGATATTATGATTGATAACATTACAAAACATAGAGGAGAAAACACTACCCCTGCATACACCTATTGAAAGAATTTGGGCAGAACATATCAGGTGAAGGAAGATTTGCTGAAAGAAGATCGCTGTGTTTTGATTAAATATGGGCCTAGACTGTTGCATAACAAAAGCAGCTAACAATGAACAAAAACAACGAGAAGAAGGCCAGAAGGCGAATCAAACTTGCCTGTATATAAACTGCAACATTCTTAATTCACTTTGAGTAAAGTTATCGATGATTAACTCTCTGAAAAGTGTTCCAAGATCCGAAGTAACTTTATGCCACAGCTAGCAGTGTTTCTACTTAGAACGGGGGTTGTGCTTTTGCTTTCCTTGTCAAACTTTACCAGATTTGGACGCTCGATCCAAGCCCCTTTTCTGGCAAGTAAAAAGGTCTATTGTAACGAATAGCAGCATTGACGCCCCAAGTAGACCACTCATCGGGAGCCTTGGTTGGAAGACCATTCGCGAGCTTATTGATGAGGATTCTAGATCAATGATCTACAAGTATTTTAATGGGCTTGCTCCACAGTACATGTGCAATCTTGTCACAAGAAACTCCGCTTGCAACTCTCGCAGCCTTCGAAATACGGCAACAGATTTGAGGTTGCTAAAGAAAACATCCGCAAATAGGCAGACATTTTTTTCATATCGAGGTGTAAAACTTTGGAATAGCCTCCCAGCTGAGACTAAGATAAGCAGGCATCCTCCATTAATGTTTTTAAACACAGTTTATAATGGACTGGGGATTTTCCAGACCGTCGGGCGGCTGCCGGACCTGTTGTTTCTGTGTCGATTTCTGCTGGGTCGGCGGTGGGGATTCGTTTTGGGTCTTCGTTGTCGGTTGGTGGAGGTTGGGCATGGGGGCCGGGGTTGGGGAAGTTGCTGGATGGTTGGAGAAATCCCCTGTCTATAGGTTTGTCTACGCATTTTTCTTTTATTTTTCACACTTTGTTTATTTAGTTGGATATATTTATTGTAAGTAATTCTTAGATGTTTTTAACTCCATGGGGGGCGGGGGACGGTTTTCTTTTATATTAATTACTTTGTTTAAAGTTGGCAACTGTACCCTCCTCATTGGGGAGTGCATACCTCCCTCAGTTACAAACTTCCTTTGGTCCATCCCTTTTAGTTCATTACCCGTGTATCACTTGCTTTGGTCTTCAGATGTTATGACTTCCTTGCGGCACAGTTTTTGAAGCCTTTCCAATGTTTAGACATTACTCAAGTACCTTCCGAGTAATATGATACAGGAAACAAGTGAAAATTAAGTGAAATATGCAAAGGATTTCTTTTATTAAAAACAAATAGCGTCTTAAGTTATATTTTCCCAGTACTGGAGTTCCTTAATTTTTTGGTGATCTGAGATTTGAGTTTCTTTTAAGTGGTTTCTCATAGAAAATACGTGTACAAGCACTCTTGTAATTTTTAATTTTTTTTTATGTGCACTATTCATTCTTGTCTTTTTGAAACCTGCAAAAAACAGTCATGTCAAACACGTGGCACTGGCATATTGTGGGAAATAGATGGATGCGAGGGACTCCCACTTCCAACAGCACTCTGCCAGCTGCTGGTAAGTGCACATTTCCAACCATTTCCATTTTTCCACCCGAAGCTAGCGGAATAAAATCCGTCCTGGAGTAAGAAAAAGGCTAAAGATTGTTGCAAATTTTTATCTAATGCTATTCAACTGAACAAGCTACAGTTAAACAATTAAACAGTGAAACACGCGCGCCAGACAAATTAGTAAGTACTTTAATGCCTTCTGAAGACAACATTTTAAGTAGCAGCTATGTTCCCCAAATAGAAATGATAAATAGTAGGTGGTAGAAATTTCCTTTCTACAGATTTTTGAAATCCTGTAATTGACAATGATGATTTTTGAAAGGACTCCTATTTTTTATATCATCATATGAGGCACAATCGGCAATTAGTAATGAATATTTCCAAACCGTTGTCATCTTTGTTTGAAAAAAGGAAAGTTTCTGTCGTCGAGCATCACCTTCAGAAACCATTTGTAAACCTGACCTGGACACTGTAAAGAAAACCCCTCTTAACTTCACAATATACAGAAGATGCGAAACTTCAGTGTGGGAAAAAGCAAAAACTAAGAAATCTGTTCTCAGGTCTGAAATTCCGATCATACATCTTAAATTCTAAAATGGATCTTAATTTCCGATGCGTGGATCTTAAATTCCAAACCTGGATCTTAAATTCCAAACCTGGATCTTAAATTCCAAACTCGGATCTTGAATTCCGAAGCATGGATCTTTGGATCTTGGATCTTGGATCTTAAAGTAGACCGTCCCCAATGAAGAGATAAAAAGAATCAACAAGCGAGCGCTTCGTAGGCTATACAATGATTTCAGTTCAAATTTCGAAGAACTTTTGGCTAGATCAGGCCAAAAAACGGTCCATCTACAAAATCTTCAAAAGTTGCTCCTTGAGGTTTTCAAGCCTCTACATCAAATAAATCCTGCATTTATGTGGGAATTATTTGAGAGGAAGCAATTAAATTACAACCTTCGCAACAAGGATCTCCTACAGATACCAAGATTCCAAACGATAACTTATGGGGCAAATTATATTACATACAGAGGTAGCTACCTTTGGAATAGCATACCTGATGTGGTAAAGATCTGTGATAGTGTCCTCTCTTTCAAACGAAAAATCAGAGAATGGAATGAAAGTACATGTACTTGCAGAGTTTGTAAATGGATTGTGTAAAGAGTTGGATTGTATTAAAGTTATTTTTGTATATTATGTAGATAGTTGGTATTAATTAGTGCATATCTTTGATGTGCACTGCAGATGTATACTACCAACTTTAAATAAATAGATTATTATTAATATTATTATTATTATTCCCGAGGGTTCAGGAAGTAAACATGAAGCCTACTATGGAAACTCGTAAGAAACTCCGAGTAATCAAAATCTGATAATTTTAAAAGAAGTTCAGTACTGGCTCAAAATCTTGGTTTCTTGTAAAAAATACGCCTACCTTTTTATAAGAAACCGATTATAAGAAACTCAGCTTTTAGATCGCCAAAAAAGGAAGAAACTCCAGTACTGGGAAAATATAACTTAAGAAACTATTCATTTTAATAAAGGAAATCCTTTGCATACTTTTACTTTATTTTCACTTTTTTCCCGTATCATATTACTTGAGCAATGTCTAAACATTGGAAAGGCTTCAAAAACTGTGCCCCAAGGAAGTCATGACATCTGAAGACCAAAGCAAATGATACACGGGTTTTGAATTGAAAAAGATGGACTAGGGGAAGTTTGCAGCTGAGGAAGGTATGCACTCCCCGATGAGGAGGGTACAGTTGCCAACTTTAAGCACAATAAATGACATAAAAGAAAACAGTTCCCCGTTCCCCGTTTTAAAGATAATCATTTACCTGACGTGACATTGGATTCGAATGTCGAACAGTATAGGGTGCCAATGTCCAACTTCACAGGCGTTTCATCATATTTTTCATACAAAATGTTTAAAGCAGCCAAGTCAACAAACATTTTAGAAATCAACCAAGTGAATAGGAGTCAAAATAACAGAAAGAGAAGTAAAGATCAGACTGGAGAGGGATTTTCGTCTTAAAATGTGTTTTTGATGGGCATAATATACTCTGCTCAAAATTAAGGAACTTTTTCGAAAAAATTAAGAAACTTAGTACAAATGACCAATCAACTTTCCCAAAAAAGTATTAATAAGTCTATCAAGTTGCATGTTTAAAAATGAGCATTATGAACCTCGCATATTTGAATTTTTATGTTTTCCTTATTTTAACTAGCTAACTGAATATTTCCAGTAGATCGCCTCGCCCTAACTTCTTATAAGGGAGCGGTCATAAAGTATCTACCAGGAGGGTGTGGAGGATTTTCGTAAATTTGGCAAAAAAATTCACGCCCTCTACTTTGGCTTAGAACGCTTCTCTNTTGCCAGAAAAGAGGTTTGGATCGAGCGTCCAAATCTGGTAAATTTTGTGAAGGAAAACAAAAGCATGAACCCCGTTGTCAGTAGAAACACTGCTAGCTGTGGCATGAAGTTCTTTCGGATCTCGGAACACCTTTCAGAGAATAAATCAACGATAACTTTGCTCAAATTGAGTTACAAATGTTTCAGTTTGTACACAGGCTAGTTTTAGTTGCCTTCTGGCCTTGTTTCTCGTTGTTTTCGTTCATTGTTAGCTGATTTTGTTGTGCAACAGTTGCATAACGAGGCCCCCCCTAGGGGGGGGGTCTGTGTTCCCATGTTCCCTAAAAAATTTCCCTTGCTCCACGTAATGTTTCTTGAATACAGTGTCTAATGTTCCCTTAATCCCCATTAAAAATGAGAGATGTTCCCCTGTTCCCATTAATAAAAATGGCAAGTTCCCTTGTTCCCCATAACCCCTGGGGGGCCTCCATAACAAAAGCGCGAGCATACAAGGGTTTCATTTTGTGAGTTAGCGATTCGAAGTTTGCTGTTTTCAACCGTCGTTATTCAAATGAAAAAAAAATGTTGTTTTGATATTATGATTGATAACATTACAAAACATAGAGGAGAAAACACTACCCCTGCATACACCTATTGAAAGAATTTGGGCAGAACATATCAGGTGAAGGAAGATTTGCTGAAAGAAGATCGCTGTGTTTTGATTAAATATGGGCCTAGACTGTTGCATAACAAAAGCAGCTAACAATGAACAAAAACAACGAGAAGAAGGCCAGAAGGCGAATCAAACTTGCCTGTATATAAACTGCAACATTCTTAACTCACTTTGAGTAAAGTTATCGATGATTAACTCTCTGAAAAGTGTTCCAAGATCCGAAGTAACTTTATGCCACAGCTAGCAGTGTTTCTACTTAGAACGGGGGTTGTGCTTTTGCTTTCCTTGTCAAACTTTACCAGATTTGGACGCTCGATCCAAGCCCCTTTTCTGGCAAGTAAAAAGGTCTATTGTAACGAATAGCAGCATTGACGCCCCAAGTAGACCACTCATCGGGAGCCTTGGTTGGAAGACCATTCGCGAGCTTATTGATGAGGATTCTAGATCAATGATCTACAAGTATTTTAATGGGCTTGCTCCACAGTACATGTGCAATCTTGTCACAAGAAACTCCGCTTGCAACTCTCGCAGCCTTCGAAATACGGCAACAGATTTGAGGTTGCCAAAGAAAACATCCGCAAATAGGCAGACATTTTTTTCATATCGAGGTGTAAAACTTTGGAATAGCCTCCCAGCTGAGACTAATATAAGCAGGCATCCTCCATTAATGTTTTTAAACACAGTTTATAATGGACTGGGGATTTTCCAGACCGTCGGGCGGCTGCCGGACCTGTTGTTTCTGTGTCGATTTCTGCTGGGTCGGCGGTGGGGATTCGTTTTGGGTCTTCGTTGTCGGTTGGTGGAGGTTGGGCATGGGGGCCGGGGTTGGGGAAGTTGCTGGATGGTTGGAGAAATCCCCTGTCTATAGGTTTGTCTACGCATTTTTCTTTTATTTTTCACACTTTGTTTATTTAGTTGGATATATTTATTGTAAGTAATTCTTAGATGTTTTTAACTCCATGGGGGGCGGGGGACGGTTTTCTTTTATATTAATTACTTTGTTTAAAGTTGGCAACTGTACCCTCCTCATTGGGGAGTGCATACCTCCCTCAGTTACAAACTTCCTTTGGTCCATCCCTTTTAGTTCATTACCCGTNTCTTCGTTGTCGGTTGGTGGAGGTTGGGCATGGGGGCCGGGGTTGGGGACGTTGCTGGATGGTTGGAGAAATCCCCTGTCTATAGGTTTGTCTACGCATTTTTCTTTTATTTTTCACACTTTGTTTATTTAGTTGGATATATTTATTGTAAGTAATTCTTAGATGTTTTTAACTCCATGGGGGGCGGGGGACGGTTTTCTTTTATATTAATTACTTTGTTTAAAGTTGGCAACTGTACCCTCCTCATTGGGGAGTGCATACCTCCCTCAGTTACAAACTTCCTTTGGTCCATCCCTTTTAGTTCATTACCCGTCCATCCCATGTTTGCCGGTATTAACATAGAATTTTTGACCATTTTGTGAAATTTGTTTTAAAAGATAGCATCTCCATTTTCTGAAAATTCTGAAAATATTGAAGATTTCTGAAAAGTCCAACGGTAGAATTATTACAAAGTATCTAAAGTTTCTTTCAAGCTATTCCATTCAAAGACATGGGTCACAGAATTTTACACCGACCTTTTTAAAGATTTGGAGCCTATGCTGGTTACCAGTGCCAAAGAACGAAGGGACACAAACTATGGGACGAGAAAAGTGACGAGAGGAAGAGAGAGAGCGAGCGACTCTGGAGCAATCCATACAATGCCTTCGTCTGGTGCAGTGACACTATCCAACAAAGACAACAGGGATCTCGGCTTTTATTTTTCAAAGCGTGTCAAAAGATCATGTATCTCTTTTCATCAGCCTTCGCTGCTCGTATTTCTGTCCTTTCTTTTGCATCTTAATTCTTTTAGCTCTGGTAATCCAATGGCAGAGAAATAAAAGCTACAGTTTTACTGAGGTGTGTTGACAAGAAAAAATTATTGTATTACTACAACAATTACGTGTTGTCAAATACTTTCAATACTTTAATTAAAATCAGCCAATGTTTCAGGCATCCGTATTTTTGTCGAATTTAATTGATACATAAACTTTTTTGGCTTCATTAATTTAATTCGAAGCGACAGAAATACGGAGTGTGAACTGGCCTAAACTGCAAGAACATGTGACAATGGATGCAAAATAATTCATAATACACACTTATTTCCATAAGAAACTTAGGTCCAGGATAGGTTGCAAATTGCTTAAATTTTAGGATAGCTTTGCTAGCAAAGGTTTCCAATGAGAGTTTCTTAAAATTTAAAGCTCCAAATGTACCAGGTCACAGTGAATATAATGTCAAAATGACCAAAATTAGGCAATGAATGTCAAAAATGAAGTTTCGAAATTTCATATTATATCTCGGTTATCAGATTTACCATGCTAATCAATGTACTAAAATATTTTTCCAAATCGGTCTACAGCCCACGGAGATATTGATTTTTTAAGTTGGGCCTAATTTGACGTATTTTTAAATTACTGCCTACATATTTCAAGAATAGCGCAACTTAGATGGCATTTTTCAACTTCTCGTTGCTCAGCTCAGAAGAGTCAGACGTTATTTATCTTTATCTCATTTTAAAGCTCTGATAATGCAATTTTAGGTAACAATTTCAAGTCTGTTTAAAAACGTTAGTTTTGTATACTTTTTCGGAAATTCCATAATGGCGCCAGTTTTTGCATTTCATTGGCCCTAACATATAACGTTATAATGCAAACACTAAATACAAAAATATTACACACTGTTGCATCTACAAAAACAATCCTAAAATTAAAACTTTCCGAGCAAAATTTTCAACAAAGGGTTCCTAACAAATCATACTTAAAAAGTTAAAGTTAAATATTTAATTAATTTTATGCTAAAAATTGTTTGTCCAAAATCGTGCCTAATATGCAAACAATAAAAGTTCCACTGGAAAAACATGAAGGTCATAAAATTTGGCAGACTTATAAATACTTTTTCAGAAAAGTTGATTGGTCATTTGTACTAAGTTCCTTAATTTTTGAGCAGAGTATACTATGCCCATCAAAAAAAATTTGAAGACGAAAATCCCTCTCAAGTCTGATCTTTATTTCTCTTTCTGTTATTTTGACTCCTATTCACTTGGTTGATTTCGAAAATGTTTGTTGACGCGTTCCAGTGACGACTTGAAGCATATCCGACTACTGGAAACATCGAAGAAGCCAACTTAGGCAAGAATTCTGGATTTATTTGAAATATCGCCACTTTTTATCGCGGATGATGGTCAACTCGTGAAAAAAACTCTTATAATTGGAGGATAAAATCATTTTGCAACTGGTTCGAAAAAAAATTAATTCATTGGTAAGTGATGTCAAGCAATTTCTTCCAATTGAGCTCCCTGCATTAAATTAACATTATTGTGAGTTTTAGGGGACTTCGACAGTTTTCGAAATTAATGAAACCTACACTTTCTCTCGGTGATGCAGGCAAGAAGAACCTTGGATTTATGAGAACTCTTGATATATGGTGGAGGCAACCCCAAAGCTCAGGTTGAAAGTACAAAATCCCTTATCTATTGCAAAATGGCCTTATCTTTGGGACTTTTGTGACGTGAAAACTTTCGAAATTGCTAATAGCATCTTTAATATGACGTTGAAAATTCAGTTCAAAATCAAGTAGCATTCCAAGATGCTGCTCAGACTTTCTATCAACTTCACCATTCCCTAGTAAAATGTGTCGATGGACTGGCTTTAATTGTTTGCAAGACAAACAACCTATTCAGTTTATTTGCATTGAATTGCATTTTCCATTGCCATGCCCATAATCGAACATGGTGGCCCAGCATCGCTCAGGAAACTGAAAAACATCTTGCCACAATCTCAGTTGCTTAATGTGTATCAAGCTCTTATTGAAAGCCATTTAAGGTATGCTAACGTGGTATAGGGAGCCCTCTCCGATACCAAACTTAGCACTCTGCAGAAATATCAGAGCAGAGCATTCGATCTGATAGAATCTTCGAAAGTACAAGATACTTGGAATAAGAACTCTCTGAACGTAAATCAAATGATGACGGACGTTTGACCGAACGGTTATGAGACCTAAAAAATTGTCAATCAGCTTTGTCCTGAAGGCCTACAAAATAAATTCATAGAAAGGTCTGCCATATCAAAATACAACACAAGGAACTGGAAGGATCTCCATGTACAAAAATTGAAATTAGAACATACTAAGAGAAGCTTTCTGTACACAGGTCCAAAAAATTGGAACAGTATCCCATAACACATCAGAGATACCGGATCCATTGTACGATAAAAAAAAGAGCCTAAATCTCACCTTTTGAGCTAACAAACACCATTTTGCACGAATCCATGGAAGATCAGTACTTAGAGGCTACATATTTTTAGATCTATAGAGTATATTCTTGTAACTTTTCATTGTAATTTACTTTTCTGTTTGTATAACTGAATGGTTGTCGTGGATAAATAAGATCAAATGAAATGAAAAATGAAAATGAACCCGCTCAAGGTCTGCATTGAGCTCGTCAGAAGTTCTTCTTTCATATTTAACAATCGAGAAAAGAGAGGTATCATCCGCAAACATTTTAACATTGCAGTTCACATTCTCAACAAGGTCATTTATGTAGACAAGTCAAAAACAGTGGACCGAAGACAGAGCCATGTGGCTCACCAGCAAACATCGTTACCAATTTCGAGCTTCTATCATTCAGAACAACCTGCTTTTTATGATTTGCTAAGTAGTTCTGGATCAAAGAAAGAACGCTCCCATTTACACCATTGCATTTTAATCTGAATCTGATAATACTTTCCGCGTTTTCATAAGACTATCTCGTTTTTCATCAGACTTTCCATAGCCTAGCATGTGACAAGGTCATTAACTCGATTACCCTGATCAAAACACGAAGCCGAAGGAAAGGAAGGCATAAGTAGCATAGCAGTTGAAATAGAGACGCATTTTCTCTGTTCCTCATTACGGGTATTTCAAACTTGGAGACAACGCCGTCGCCGCAGCAAAGGGGTCTCAATTCTTTTGCAAGCATTTCGAATGTTCCTGCAAGAGGCAAGACCAGTGCTTGGGCACAGTAAACTGGCCGGTTAACTAAAGATGGTGCAGACTTCGTGTCTACGGAACAGGTTCATATTCAACGTTGTTAAAATTAATTGGTTTATCTGTCCTTCCCACTGGCTTTTCTATGGTCTATATTTCGTGTAGCTTTCTTTCCTTTTAATTTTCAATGACTAAACAAGGGACATTGTTCCAGAGGAGAGACAAAATTGTTTCATCTTCGTTTTCGTTCTCCCCCATCGACAATGCGAAAGTGTTAAAGTTTTTTCGAAAATCAAACATCTAATGGATTTGGTACTGATATGATCTCCAGCTTTTTCTTAGAAACTGGTGTTGAAATGTTGGCTCCTTCGCTTGTACAGCAGTTCAATTGGTCCCTTTCTCTTGGGAATTTTCCTAAAAACTGGAAGACTGCACAGGCTGCGCTTATCTTCAAACAAGGGTCTACTGATAAAAAGTTTAATTATAGGCCGATTTCAGTTCTCCACGTCGTTTTATGTCTGTTTGAAAAACTGATATTTGACCAGTTGTATTTCTATCTTAACGACAACAAACTGATATTTTCGGATCAGCCTGGCTTTCGATCACTTCATTCAACTCTAACAAGTCTGCTCATGTGCACGAATGTTTGGTACCTTAAAGCATAGGGCTCAAATCTTTAAAAAGGTGAGTGTAAAATTCTATTGCATTTTTCTTGGAATTAAATGGCTTGAAAGGAACTTAGGGTAGTTTGCTGTAAATCTGCCGTGGAAATTTTTTGATATCTTGATTATTTTCAAAATGGCGGCATTTATTATATTTGAGGCTATGACGTCATCAAATATCTAAATCCTAAACGAGAAGAGCTTCAGATTTCTGCTTGACACCATATTGTAGACCTTCATAAAATATGGTTTTCTTGAAGATTGTATCATTTTCCCTCCATTGATTTAGGATTGACGATGATTTTNATGACGTCATCAAATATCTAAATCCTAAACGAGAAGAGCTTCAGATTTCTGCTTGACACCATATTGTAGACCTTCATAAAATATGGTTTTCTTGAAGATTGTATCATTTTCCCTCCATTGATTTAGGATTGACGATGATTTTGATTTTCTCAAAATTTTCCATGAATTCTTCAAAAAAAAAATGAAAACGCCGCCATTTGGAAAATAATCAAGATATCACAAAATTTCCACGACAGATTTACAGCAAAGTACCCTAAGTTCCTTTCAAGCCATTCAATTTAAAGAAAAATTTAATAGAATTTTACACCCACCTTTTTAAAGATTTGAAAGATTTGAGCCCTATGCTGTACCTTAATATTGATAAGAGCAAATATAAGGCAGCGGTCTATATTGATCTTAAGAAGGCCTTCGACACAGTTGATCACGAGATTCTTTTGAGTAAACTCAATTATTATGGTGTGAAAGGCAAAGAACTTAAATGGTTTCGTTCCTACCTTTCTGACAGGAGACAGTTTTGTAGGGTTAACATACAAATATCTAGTACTGAGCCTATAAATTGTGAAGTTCCTTGTGGATCCTGCCTAGGGCCTCCTTTTTTGGTCTACATTAATGATTTACCAAAATGCTTAAAGAATCCCATGTATCAATGTATGCCTATTACACTAGAATCTATTTTGCATCTGATTCTGTTTCTGAGATCAGAACCAATTTCAACGCCCACGGCAGTAGCAATACATAAGAGAAACTGATGCGACACAAAGTCTTACTTCGGTCAGCAATTCATTTAGGTCCTTCTCGCATTGCAAGTAACCGAAATTTTTAAACTGCTTTCTTTTCACAACTTTCGGTTACATTGACATAAAGAGGAAACATCTTCATAGATATATTACCTAACATCCAATGTTCTCAGATATTCACAGCTGTTCATCAAAGTCTCTACAACTAAAAAGATGACAAAATATAAAAAATATCATCGTTAAATAGCAAAGGCTCCAAATCTTAAAAGAGTGATTTAAAGGGCCATTTCTCTGGGTTGAATGGCTTGAAAGGAATTAGCGTTTTTTAAGTTTTAACTCGTTTGAAGTTGTGACATCATCAAATGGTAAACCAGAAGAGCGCCAGATTTCTGCCTACCACCATATTGTAGACCTTCATTTGAAAAGATATAAAAACGTGCACGGTAGAATTTTAGCAAAGCACCTAAAGTTCCTTTTCAAGCCACATTCGATTAAAAGAATGGTTTTAGGATCCAAGTATGTTGATTCTGGATACTTGCTAACATCTGTCTAGGTGGATTTCGGATATTAGGCGAAAACTGAGATTTAGGATATTCCTATAAAGTAAATATGGATTCATGATCTAATCATCCTCTAAATCTAAACCTTTTGCGTAGCCCAACGTAGCCAAAGCAACACCTGGCAAGGTAGCTGTGCGCAGTAAGCTTGTTAAAGTTAATAGTATAGTTAATGTAATTAATTCAAGCTGCTAGATTACGAGCATTAAAGAGGATTTTTCTTGCCACTTAGGGTGTGTTTGATTGGTACCAATTCTGAAAACGGTAGACTTAGTAGACTCGGAATTTTTGTTTGATTCGCTCCAAAATTCTCAAAACGGTAGGTTTCGTAGGTTTGGAAGGCCTTCTGAACCTTCTGCTCCAAAAGGCAGACTTTGGAGAGAAGAGTTCGAAACGAACACAATATGCGACCTATCGAATCGAAGCCATCAGTCTGTATTGTAATTGTATTCGATCGGCCGAATACTGTGTTCGAACTCTCCAAACCTGCTTGTTGTTGTGTTTGATTGGGAAATATATTTCCGTCTCTGCAAAGTCTACTGTTTTCAGAATCTGGTAGGTTTGGAAATACCAATCAAACACACCCTTAAAAAGCTTCCTTAACCCTATTCTACATGGGGGGCAAAAAAGGCCCCCCAAGCAAATTTCCTCTAATTGCTCTTAAACTAAACGTGATAAAAGACTAGAACCTTTTGACTTTTAATAAAATTTAATATTGTATCAAATAAACAATAAGTCATTGTCATATAATTGGTCACGTGACTATGACATGCCCATATTTGGAGACAGGTCTCAAAGAAAACCATTAAAACGTGCATAACATTTCACATACACATCTGACTTCAATGAAATTGGTACCAATCAATTTGCCTTGAAGTCTACTTTCATTTGATATATAAATGTTTGTGTTTTGCTGACATCAGCAAAATTTAAGATATATGACGTCATATTTACATATGACGTCATATTTATGATAAACATATGAAATAATTAGTATATTATGATTGAAATTGGTCAATTAACAATTCAAGATCAATTTCCTTTAGTTTATGTGACTAAAACGTGGTCATAAATGCCAATATGGCATCAGCAAATTTGCTGGGGTATGATGTATGACTTTGATTGACAGTTTTTATAACAATAGAATTCAATAAATATAATTTTTGGCAGTTTTAATCAAAAACAATCAATATCCATCATATAGATAGCTTCAAAGTTGTTAATTAATAATTTGCCTCTGAAAAATTTAAGTTTTTAGGAGAAGAACCAAAATCAGCAAATTCCCATTGTTTTTGCGTTGCCAAGCTACAGGTCATGTGGCTAATTAGCATATAATGCTATTTTTAGAATCACAATTGCTTGGTAATTATGTGTACCAATTTGCGTTGCCGTAGACATCTCGGCTGCTGAGAAAATCTGGGGGGGGGCCTTTTTTGCCCCCCCCCATGAAAAAGTAGTACTTGATTTACCCATGTAGCATAGGGTTAAGGTAAATAAACAGAGATACAGCGATCTTGTCTAAACATAGAAAAAGGATGGATACGCGCCAGTTATGCTCCTATCGTTTTCATCAATAGAGTACATCAAATAAGCAATATTTAGATTGTCCCAGTCCCCTAGCTACTTTAAACTCCGTTGACTTGCTTTAACCCTAATTTAACCGGGGGGGGGGGTGTTTTCCACCCCCCCTGTCGGTTTTTTGCAGAGCATTTATTAATGGCATTAGCTATGACTCTCTAACTTTCTGACAACTACTAATTATCTATTAGCTACATTTTGACAATAAAATTTTTGAACAATGGGAGTCACGTGACAGATGACAATACCATATTTGGTAGATGGTATTGACAAAATCAATGTTTTTGATATTTTTACAACCAGAATTAGTTTCAAATGTTGATTATTATACCTTAAAAGAATCAGCAAACAAAGACCTTTCATTTGTTATCAAGAACAATGGAATTTGCTGACATCAGCATTTCTAAATGATGACGTAACATGTGCCGCCATTTTGGGTAAATTTTGCAAAATTTGAAACTTTTTCCAGCGGAAGTTGTAGAAAATGCATAGATTTGCGTTTTGCAATACATTTAAAGTATTTTTAGCAAGTTTTGTATCAATTTTTGGTCATAAAACCCACTTCGTTGTTGTGACGTCATCAGTATTTGTCATTTTCTTCAAAAATAAAAGTCTAAAAACACCTTTAGGTATTATTTTTGAATTAAGAATGAATAATACGGCAAATAAGATGAAAAATAGCGAATTATATGATATTTTTCTTGTTTTTAGAACAAATTAGCTGGATAAACATAAGTTTTGACATTTTTCAACATTATGACGTCATAGTGACGTCATCTAATGAGATGGCCACACCCAAATCTGCCAATCTGTAAAGAATGGTTAGTACTACGCCCTTGCCAGGTTTGAATGATTTCCCATTTGTCTAAGGCGACTTATAGAGGGGGGTGGAAAGCACCCCCCCCCGGCTATATTAGTTCAAAAAAAGTCCGGTTAAATTAGGGTTAAATCACAAAAATTCGATACATTTTGAAAGGAATCCGTGCATGAATTAGTATTTTGTATACGCATACCGTGCTTATCAACAGCATCTTTGTTGCCACTAAGGCTTAATTCTTTTAACAAAGGAAATCCAGTGCATACCTACAAAAAAAGGTTGAGAATATTGTAAGCTATTGATTCCAACACAATGTTCATAAGGTTAAAAAACCTTAACAGTACCCCCCCCCCCAAGAAAACCATACCTTTCCAAAAAGCAGTCCGTATTGATTCATAAAAAGACGATAATTAAAGTTACTGTTAGGAAAAATATTCTTGAAATCCTGTATGTTCTTATCTGAACATAAAACAAATATAATATGTTGCTCCGAAGGGTTGCTCTGAAGATGCCATAGTGGGCGAAACTAGTCAGCACTGGAAGAAAAATAACAACGCAAAAGACCAAATCGTTGCATGCTTTCTTTTGAGTAGTTAGGCCCTCTTCTAACCGTACACTACCTGGTGTCCCAACAAAATTATACAGATTAGGTCGACCCTAGCGATGAGAATTTAGCGTGAATCAATTCTAAAACATTTTTAAAACATACCTCGATGATGGTCAGCTTGAACATAGATACCTTGTTTGTTGACATTGGTGCTTAGAGAGTTGAAATATTAATCATCAAATGACAAATTTTCCTCCACCTCCAAACCAGACCTTTGGCGTTTTGGCCTAATGCGTTTTACAAAATATGATTTACGTGACATTTATCATCAAGGGTGCTCTGAAGTAAACTTCATTTATTTTAATGAAAACAATTTATTTCACGAAGTTTACTTCGGAGCTCCCTTGATAATAAATGTTACGTAAATCATATTTTGTAAAACGCATCAGTTGTGCAGTTTTTAATGTTCTCCTCTTGTTTGGCATTTTCTCAAGTCTATTGTTGACTTGTTCACTGTGCTGCAAGAATTTGCTTAGGCCAAAACGCCAAAGCACTGGTTAGGCGGTGGAGGCAAATTTGTCCTTTGAAGGTTAATATTTCAACTCTCAATGCACCAATATCAGCAAAATATGTTCAAGCTGACCATCGAGGTATGTTTTAAAAATGTTTTCGAATTGATTCACGCTAAATTCTCATTGCTAGGGTCGACCAAATCTGTATACTTTTTTTAGGACACCCGGTATATAAAACAAATATAATGTTTAGTGTAAACCTGACATCATACATTGAAAAGACATTGATTTTTAAGAAACATTGTCGCCATTGCATTAAGCACAGTGAAAAATCGTTTTTGAAACCACTCAAATTCGACAGTTTTACAGCTGCGCTTCGAAATTAGTGAGACAGCAGGCGAATAATGTTCATATTTTGCTTATTACCGTCACGATCAAGACTGTTTAGACCAAATAAATCGCCTATAACTCCCTATTAAATTTGCAAGTTCTATTTTTACTTTTTCACGATGTTATGGGCTTCAATTTAGTTAAACCAACGGGTGGGTCAAAAAAAAGTCTGACAAACTTTCTGAATGCAAGATTTTGATGACATTTATACGACACTAAGTAGAACATAAAATACACCTACTAATTGCAAATCCGTTCATTATCAGCTGTATTTATAGAGAAATGAAGTTCTGAAAAAAGATGATCGCAAAACTACTGTAACAAAATTAATAATCATCAACAATAACCCACCAACGCAGTTTTTGATTTATTGAATAATTGTTGTGGAAATAACGGTTTTCAACCTGTCTAGTGGCAACGAGAGGGATTTGAAACTTGACCTTCGTAATGCTAAAGAGTTAAAAGTAATTTTTTAATTCGATGCCATAACATAGTCCGAAAGTAACACAATATTATGGTAAAAAATTGAAATTTTCTTAATTTTGACATGTTCGATCATTCTTTTCAATGCTTAGCATTCTTTGGCAGTATCTTGTACTGCAGTGATTGTTTTATTGCAAAAAAAGATGCGAGAAGAGGTGGAAACAATGCAATGACAAGGTTTTAGAGAAGAAACTTCTTGTGTTACACACTTTCTTCGGTCAAGCTGTGCTTTTGAAAACTAGGGATTTTCTTACCATGGTTTTTGCGACCATCTTTTTTCAAAAGCTCCTTTCTCTGTAACTACAGCTGATAATGAACTGATTTTTTACTCAGTAGGTGCGTTTTATGTTGTACTTATTAAGTTATAAATGTCATCAAAATCTAATATTCAGAAAGATGGTATACATTTTTTATCTTGGGGGTTACTTTTTTGGCCCACCCGTTATATTATTTGAAGTTTGGGGGAGTCCCTAATTCAAGATTCAAGATCCAAGATTCAATATTCAAGATCCGGAATTCAAGATTCACACTAATTCAAGATCCGGAATTCAAGATTCACACTAATTCAAGATCCGGAAATCAACCGGCCGAGAGATTTTATGGGATGTGGTTTTTCTGGGGCAATTTTGGGCGTAGATTTCAAATCTGGATGGTGATCAGGTGGGGGAGGGGGCGTTTCGAGATACAGGGGGAATAGGTCGTAATTTTGAGAAAATGAAGTGATACTCATTTTCTCTATTTAGCACTCATTTGTTCTAGCTAAATCAGCACTTGGTGTTCAGAAGGAAAGGGCTCTCTAATTATTTAGTTAAAAAATGAAAACCGGGGGGAGGGGTGGGAGGGGTGGGAGACAATATTTGTTGGGGAAAATGACCTGGTAAGGAACGGAATAGCCTTTACTAGCAAATATGAAAATTTGTTTTAAAGTCATGTTTTAACATTTTTCGTTTGGTCGGTATCATGGCTGGACTCTGCACAGCTGGCGGAATCAAAGGTGTCTTTNTGGCCCACCCGTTATATTATTTGAAGTTTGGGGGAGTCCCTAATTCAAGATTCAAGATCCAAGATTCAATATTCAAGATCCGGAATTCAAGATTCACACTAATTCAAGATCCGGAATTCAAGATTCACACTAATTCAAGATCCGGAAATGAACCGGCCGAGAGATTTTATGGGATGTGGTTTTTCTGGGGCAATTTTGGGCGTAGATTTCAAATCTGGATGGTGATCAGGTGGGGGAGGGGGCGTTTCGAGATACAGGGGGAATAGGTCGTAATTTTAAGAAAATGAAGTGATACTCATTTTCTCTATTTAGCACTCATTTGTTCTAGCTAAATCAGCACTTGGTGTTCAGAAGGAAAGGGCTCTCTAATTATTTAGTTAAAAAATGAAAACCGGGGGGAGGGGTGGGAGGGGTGGGAGACAATATTTGTTGGGGAAAATGACCTGGTAAGGAACGGAATAGCCTTTACTAGCAAATATGAAAATTTGTTTTAAAGTCATGTTTTAACATTTTTCGTTTGGTCGGTATCATGGCTGGACTCTGCACAGCTGGCGGAATCAAAGGTGTCTTTACAGGAAAACACTATAACAGGAGCTGGTTGGTACATGAATGTTTTGCGGAGGCAATTGATCGATTGTTTTGCGAATAATTCATTCCTGAAATCCCAACTGATTTGGAATCATCTGTTCAGAGTAATGGTGAAACTTTGACACTTGATGATGTACTAGAAAGCAATGAATTCCAAAATCATCAGCAACAGTATCAGAATGTTAAAACGCAATGCATTCAAGGTCAATTTGGAAAAACTCCCAGGTTTTGGATGATGTACCAGGATGCCGATGATAGGCAACACAAGCTTCATCTTGCCATCAATACAAACAACTATGATCTTCGAGCAAAATGTTGGAAGGATTCTCTGCCATTCTGCTTTGCCATGAATAAATACAATTATGCCAGATATGGTGCCTACTACTGCCGTCAACTTGACAACCTGGAGGACACGCACCCAGGTGCTAAAGCAGAGTTACAAGAAAAGGGACTCCTGTCTGCAGAAATTCGCTCAATATTGGCCAGTCCATTGATGGTGCTGGTGAACAAACATTCACGAGGAGCTCGAAAACAGCCGGTAAGTAACATTTGTGCTGCTGTTTTTTTCACTTTTCAGTTCCAGTATTTAACAGGTCACAATAAAGAGAACTGGACATTTGTTAATCTATACTTTATACTATCCTGTTCGATATAACTAAGCAGCGCCATCAAATGCATACTCGTTTCATTTGTTACAATACATTCATAATCATAAAATAATATAGCAGAAGAAATATCCTCAGTCATCCTTATTTCAATACAATAAAGTGGATGAAATTTAAAGAAACTTTTGGAGTTAAATGCATGCTTGATAACATTGCTTTTTGCTGTCAGCTCTTTAATGTTTCTTTCAATGAGTGCCCACCACCCTCCCATCTCGTGGTATTTCTGCTAACGAAATTGATTAAATGGCGGATCCTTCTTTCAATATCGACAGGTTGTCATCCCCAGCCAAACTGATAACAGTTTTGAGAGAATGATGCGAACAACTTTCTTCTTTCAGGCGGGATAGAGAATTTCGTTCAGCACAATGCCACTTACGAAGAATGGGTCCTTAACAGACCCTTTCAAGCTCAGATTGTGGATTCACTGCTTACTTTGGCTAGAATAGATAAGGTCTCGTCAAATCCCCGCAAATTTTTGAGGAAGCATGAGGTAAGCAAGTCAGGGGAAAGAGTTTCTAAGATTACGAATTTTCTCAAAGAGGATTTCATAAACCCATTCAACAGCACTCTAGACAAGGATAAATTGTATAACTGAGCATCTGGGCGGCCTCTACCTGATGACATAGCAGACGAATTGCTGGGTTCATATGAAAGAGGAAGGGACATATTTTCCAAGTTCCAAAAGCGTTTGGAGATAAGCGAAGAAGAAGCTGTACGTTTCTTTGATCCAATAAAGAGATCCCCCTGGAAAGGATTTGGAGATGCAGAAAAGAAAATCAAGGTGAGTGCTAAGAGCAAGTCGAAAGATATAGCAGTGCAAAGAGATATTTTAAGTCTACTTGTTACATCATCCTACAAAGAGCAATCATTAGTGGACATACAAGGCACTTGGCTTCCCTTTAGCACCAGTACCACTCTCGTTGGCGACTTGCGATGGCAGTCGCAGGAAAACAGTCAAGAGTAAGTTGCTAGATGCGGCACTTTCTTCCATTGTGACAGAACTTGATTCGCTAGATGAGACAAAGATTTATGTTTTTGATGTAATTGCTGCAGTGCGTTCAACTGGTGTTGTACCTAATACCTTTCAGGATCTTGCGAGAAAGTTGCTCCGTAATATCAGTTCACCTCGATCTACGCTGCATGTGACTGCTACCAGGCAGTCTCAATAAAGAATGCAGAAAGGCAATTCAGAGGAGAAGCTGACAAGTTCATCATCAAGACACCAGACATTAGAGTCCCTTCAGATTTCAAGAAATTTCTTAGCAATGGGGACAATAAGCAGTGGCGTACCCAAGAGGGCAATGGGGGTCCGGACCCCCCCCCACTTTTCAAAAAGGTGATCCTTGAGATTCACTCGAAAACGCAATAAAATTGGTACCTAGGGGGGGTAGGCAGATCTGTCAAGAGATGGTCCTTGAGATTTTGAAAAGCAAGGAGACGATGGTTGGGTAAAGTCTTGGTACGGTTAGAAGGTTTTAAGTTTCCAAGAATGCTAGAACGATATTGGGAGAGGCGTTCTGAGACAAACTAGAAGGCGTGTCCTCAAAAATTTTCCTGGTGGCTTTGCCCCCAAACCCCCTCAATTCAATGCCCCCAGTTATCTTAGCATGGACACACCGCTGGCTAGAGGAATCACTATTTGCCAGGACACTTGAAAAATCTCGGGAAAGTGATTTGAAGAGCCTGTACCCCAACCTCCATAAATAATTCAAATTACAGCAACAATTCCTGTGACAGAAGCATCTTGCAAAAGATGCCATTGACCAACTGGACAATTTGATTCTGATAAGTAATTAAAATAGACATTTCCTCGAATATTGAGCTACCAGCACTGAATCATTTCGTAGTAAAGCTAAGAAAGGTAATTTTGTAATTCGTACTCATGATATGCTGGGATGCTTGACTGTTTTTTGTTGAATATGAATTATTTTATTTTACTTCAAAAGATCTCTATTTGTTTCTTGGATTGATTTGCAATGATAGGTACAAATTTTCTATGCTAAGTTTACAAAACTTTCTACCTATTTTGTATTCATTGTAGCCACATTTATGAAACAAAATATAACTAAAAGGGCGTAGCCCTCATTTTCCGAGCGTCTGAAGTGCGTGGTCACAAACATTTTCTGGGGCTTCACCCCCAGACCCCCTTGCTTCTGAAGTGCTGCGTACGCCCCTGACAACAAGGAGAGATTGTTTTAGCTAATCGAAGAGGTTTGGGTACAAGAAAAAATGAGTATTGGTCAAAGAGTTATCTATTTTGCAAAAAGAGATAAATGCACTAGGATTACATGTAATCAGTCAATTTCTGTTCCGGAATTAGATACAAATCACGAGGAAGCAGACACCAAGGTATGCTACCTGCTCATACATGCATTACAAAGCAACACCAACCAGGAAAGTACACATTTGTTGCGCTCTTCCTCTGGGGACATAGACATTCCAATAATCTTATTGGCTAATGAGCAAAGAAATATAAGAATCACCATCGACAATGGAACCTGGTAAAAGCAGAAGGCTGCTGATTTATATGCTTGTGATCTCACTAATCAGCAGAAGCAAGCACTGCTTGGTGTGCACTCCTTCACCGGCAACGATTATGTCTAATCATTTCTACGAAAGGGCAAGAAAGCATGCTGAAAACTGGTGCAAGATAGCCAAGGAGTTTTTTAACGGTTTTCAGCAATCTGGGTACAACGATGGAAGTATCTGAGCAATTGAACTTTTTCTAGAGTCATCTGATGAACATGAGGACTAATCGCTGCATCCTGGTAAAAAGATCGTAAAAATTGACCTAAAAAGGTACTTCTAATATCTGTTAGTACAAGATAATGTCCCCCCCCCAAAAAATATGTCCGCCCGCCCCCTCTCCCGATTTTCAATTTGTTAGTAAACAATTAGAGAGACCTTTCCTTCCGAACACTAGGTGCTGATTTAGCTAGAGCAAATGAGTGCTAAATAGAGAAAATGAGTATCACTTCATTTTCTCAAAATTACGACCTATTCCCCCCTGTATCTCGGAAACGCCCCCTCCCCAGTCTGATCACCATCCGGATTTGAAATCTACGCCAAAAATTGCCCCAGAAAAACCACATCCCATAAAATCTCTCGGCCGGTGGTAATACACCTCCCTCCGGTCTATAAGCTGCACTGGGTGGAGCCATAACTAGACAATAAATCTGTTTTTTGCATCTGCCAGATGAATAAAAATAGAAAGTTAGATTGAAATATGGTGTCCAAATAAACTGGACGCTAAGCAATACCGTAAACCGGCTCAATATCTGATTTTCAGCCCTACTGAGTGAAGGCCGATACAAGAATTTTTTTTGTAAGAAACTGCTTATAAGAAACTCAACTCTCAGATCACCAAAAAGTTAAGAAACTCCAGTACTGGGAAAATATAACTTAAGAAACTATTTATTGTAATAAAGGAAATTCTTAGCATAGTTCGACTTTATTTTCACTTGTTTCCTGTAGGATATTACTCAAAAGGTACTTGAGTAATGTCTAAACACTGGAAAGGCTTCAAAAACTTTGTTTCGAAATGTTCACGAGGGCACAAGACAGGTAGTAAACATGAAGATTGCTATGAAACCTTTAAGAAACTCGCAAGAAACTCTGAGTCCCGCTCTGAGTACTGAAAATCTGATAATTTTAAGAAACTTTCATTACTGGCTAAAATACTTAGTTTCTTATAAAAAAAATACGTGTACACTTAATTTAAATTTTTCATGTTCTCTCATTGGAATAAAAACTAAAAGATGTACTCGGTGTGCTAATTTCAGCTCCATATATATTCTTTTCATCAATAGGTTTTTAAGTGTTCCAAACTGTTTTTAACTGTTTTTAACTTATAAAATTTGTTACATTTGGCTCCCTTGGCTCAACTGAGTGGAGGGTCACACACCAGAGATGTTTCTTTCCTTTTCAGTGAAATTACTAAGCTCTTAAAGATACATTGAAATATGATGTCCACTATTCCGGATGTTTACAAATAGCGGACAGCGATAAGGTTTCTTAAATGGCCTAGGCATGCTCCCCCTCAAGAATTCATGCCTAGGCCATACAGGAAACCTTTAAATTTGGTTTAAAAGAATAGCTCTAATATGAACTAATTAAGGCCAACTATTTACAACAACAAAAAATACAATTTATAAATATAAACGTAAATACACTATTCACAAAATCAGCCACAAGAATAAACATCGAGTGTTCGTTATTTACATATTTTACAACGGCAATTCTCTCCATTCCATTTTTTTATGCATGTCTTGAAGGAACAGACGGAGGTGGCAATTTTTGTGTCATTTGTTACGGAATTCCATAATGCAACAAATTTCGAAGTTAAAAACAGTTAAAAACAGTTTGGAACATTTAAAAACCTATTGATGAAAAGAATATATATGGAGCTGAAATTAGCACACAGAGTACATCTTTTAGTTGTTATTCCAATGAGAGAACATGACAAATTTAAATTAAGTGTACACGTATTTTTTTATAAGAAACTAAGAACTTTAGCCAGTACTGAAAGTTTCTTAAAATTATCAGATTTTCAGTACTCAGAGCGGGAATCAGAGTTTCTTGCGAGTTTCTTAAAGGTTTCATAGTAATCTTCATGTTTACTACCTTTGCCCTCGTGAACATTTCGAAACAAAGTTATTGAAGCCTTTCCAATGTTTAGACAATACTCAAGTACCTTCTGAGTAATATCCTACAGGAAACAAGTGAAAATAAAGTCAAAATATGCTAAGAATTTCCTTTATTAACATAAATAGTTTCTTAAGTTATATTTTCCCAGTACTGGAGTTTCTTAACTTTTTGGTGATCTGAGAGTTGAGTTTCTTATAAGCAGTTTCTTACAAAAAAAATTCTTGTATCGGCCTTCACTCAGTAGGGCTGAAAATCAGATATTGAGCCGGTGTACGGTATTGCTTAGTGTCCAGTTTATTTGGACACCATATTTCAATGTAACTTTCTATTTTTATTCATCTGGCAGATGCAAAAAACAGATTTATTGTCTAGTTATGGCTCCACCCAATGCAGCTTATCTAAGTTTTTCACTTGCAAAGATCACTGATTGCGCCAAAGATCACTTAGATCTTGAATCTTGATTTCTGGATCTTGAATTAGTGTGAACCTTGAATTCCGGATCTTGAATCTCGATTTCGGGATCTAGAATTAGGGCCTGTTTACATGATCCCGCCTTGCCGGGATATCTCGCCTTGCCGGGATACCCCGGCTGCCTATAGAAACACATACAATTTTCACTTTGCGTTTACATGGGAATTTCATCCCGTCCCGTCTTGCCGGGATGTTTTCATCCCGTCTCGGCATGGCGGGATATCCCGTCTAGCCGGGATGATTTTCTCCATGTGAACAGAAACAGGCGGGATAGCCCGCCTTGCCGGGATGAAATTGACGTCAATGCGCATGCGATAATGATCAGTCTTTTGTTATGGTAATCGCTGAAAGCTAATAAGCGTGAATAATTTTTATCCCGTCCCGCCTCTGTCTCTCATGTAAACACAAGCAGAAAAAACGTCCCGGCTAGGCGAGATATCCCGCCTAGGCGAGATATCCCGGCAAGGCGGGATCATGTAAACAGGCCCTTACAACACGGAACAAATCAAGAAATTAATTTTGATAAATGGTTGATGAAATGTTTGATCAGTTTGACCAGGGCTATAATTAAGATTAGGTCGCACAGTCGCACGGTATTTAAAGGTAATTAATTAATTAATTGACTTATTCTTGGGACGAACGGAGAAAATTACATCATCATGAGGACACCAGANCGCCTTGCCGGGATACCCCGGCTGCCTATAGAAACACATACAATTTTCACTTTGCGTTTACATGGGAATTTCATCCCGTCCCGTCTTGCCGGGATGTTTTCATCCCGTCTCGGCATGGCGGGATATCCCGTCTAGCCGGGATGATTTTCTCCATGTGAACAGAAACAGGCGGGATAGCCCGCCTTGCCGGGATGAAATTGACGTCAATGCGCATGCGGTAATGATCAGTCTTTTGTTATGGTAATCGCTGAAAGCTAATAAGCGTGGATAATTTTTATCCCGTCCCGCCTCTGTCTCTCATGTAAAGACAAGCAGAAAAAACGTCCCGGCTAGGCGAGATATCCCAGCTAGGCGAGATATTCCGGCAAGACGGGATCATGTAAACAGGTCCTTAGCGTGAATCTTGATTTCGGGATCTTGAATTAGTGTGAATCTTGAATTCCGGATCTTGAATTAGTGTGAATCTTGAATTCCGGATCTTGAATTAGTGTGAATCTTGAATTCCGGATCTTAAATTATTGTGAATCTTGAATTCCGGATCTTGAATTAGTGTGAATCTTGAATTCCGGATCTTGAATTAATGTGAATCTTGAATTCCGGA
The DNA here is from genome assembly GCA_004194415.1 of Aurelia aurita. Lineage (NCBI taxonomy): Eukaryota > Metazoa > Cnidaria > Scyphozoa > Semaeostomeae > Ulmaridae > Aurelia > Aurelia aurita. The sequence goes on along the minus strand of REGM01000278.1, from coordinate 108,981 downwards.
TCTTGAATCTTGAATCTTGAATTAGGGACTCCCAAGTTTGGGTTACACTTAAATCGCAATATCAAAATTTAGTATTTGAATCTTGGTATTTTGACCTTTTTAAAGTGTTAATTAATGATCTTGTGTTTTCAAAACATTTCAACGATTATGTTTTCTTGTTTGCCCCTGCAGTTAAATTAAGATTGCAGAATGCGATTAAACTGAAATTTTTGTGGGAGTTTCAGGACATTGTTTACTATAAGTGTTTCCACAAATGGTCAAATTGCAAACGGCGTGGCATAATTTTTTTCTTTCTTGACTCAACTGATACGTGTCATCCCTAGAATGAGTTGTTCAAATCTATCTACTTTTATTCAAATTGATTAGTAGTGCTTATCTTGCCATGACATCCACATAAAATCCTCTTTATTTATTTTAAACAATTCTTTTTAACAAGTAATGTCGCAAGGCATAATTACAAGATTTGCATGCTAAAAATCAATTGAAGAAACAATCACTGCTTGTTAAAAAAACAATACCCAATTAGCCCACACGATACACCAGACACAAAATCTCCCCACCATCCCATAGACTTCACCTCGTACTTTGTATTCGTGAGTCAAAAATGAGTGCAATCTTATCTAATCAGCTGATTTGGAGTTAATCAGCTGATTAGAAAAGTAGAACTTTCACGTGCCAGATAAAAACTGTAATTTAGAGAATCGAATTGAAGCATTGAGATTTCAGATTGCAAAAGTAAAAAACAATTTCTTGATTTTTATCAAAAAATATTTTCCCACTGTATCATGTTTTCCAGCACCACCCTAGACTCATCCTTAAAGTCTCTTGTCTTCGCCCCCCCCCCCCAACTGATTTGTCAATTAAACTTACTAAAATAAAAGCTTCTTCTTCAAACCGAGTGTGCGTGCGCGTAACACGAATTTTCACTGTGCTAACGTATTGCATTAGCCTTTAGAAATAGGGCAAAATAGGAGCAGATGCTATTGTGGATCACAAATATGGCTGCCAAGATACAAGTAATGGAACCAATGCAAAATCGTTGCTTTTCAAATGAATTATGAGATATGGACCTGCAAAATAGCACGACTTTGCTGGATATAAAATTCAAGACCGCAACAATATATTGACATACTGAAAGCTAGTTTTGATATTAAATACACAATGCCGATCTAGCTTTGGTTGTTTCTGGTTGGATTTGTAAAAAAACAGTTGGTTATAAATCACAGTTAATTTTTGAGCTATGATCCGACGTTGCGTTTCTTACTCTGACGAGGTTCAAATGAAAAGATTTTTAGATGTCAAAATATGATTCCGGTCGCAAGTTTATATGCAGGAAACATTATTTAATTCAATAGGGTTTGAAAGAAATTTAAACTCACGTTCAAAACACTAGGTTTATCGAGCTTCGCCCAGGACAAATTCAAGGATTGAAGCCTGCAAAAACAACAACAACAACAACAATAATAACATTCCATATTTGCTTTCTTGCATCCCTTTAAAAGGCAGTAACAAGATGAGTGGGTTAACAAATAGGAAAAATGAGGTCCTTTCGAGGATCGAAGTAGCAACCTTCAGATCCCCAAAAAAATTCTTCATACAAATCCATTGCGCCACAAAAAAAAATCAATGTTCTCACTTCCTAAAAGATGAATAAATACTTGTGCGTTGTGCCACATAGTTATCACATATTGAACTTTCGCTACCACAATTTTGAATGTTTCGTAACTTCTCGATATACGTTTTTTTTTTCTGATATATTTTTGTCATGTTATTCTCCATCATTCATTCTCAGTGGCCCCATCAGTCGAAAGAACTGCTTTACAGGGGGTTTGTCAAAACTTTAAAATACAACATAAGAATAAAAATCACACTTCTGTTCACAATATAAAGTCACAAAGTAAAGAAATAGATAAATTCAGGCTGAAAAGGGAAAAAATGCTCTTCAGCCGGCTTTTAAAGTACTAAGAAATTGTGCTTGTTTGACATCCGACACCAGATTATTCCAAGTCTTAATACTACGGAAAGATCTACCCTTTTAGCCACCACAAATGTTCATCCTTGGAGCAAGAACATCAGCAGCAGCCTTGCGCAAATTAATATTAATATGACGCACACCATTTTCATAGAGAGTTTGGAAAGATAACTGGGCGCAAGACCAGATAACGCTTTCTACGTTATAGTAGCTGTGTCGCTTTTATCATAGCAAGAACTGTAGGCCAGTCTAGTTTCTTGATCAAGTTTGCCAGAGATGCATTATAACTGTTATTGGTGACTGACAATTTTTGCAGCTCGATTTCGTGATTTTTGCTACGTCTGCAATATTCAGTTTCCAAAAAGGCCATTCGACCACGCATACTCTTTTGAAACTCCTTGAAGAGCTTTGTTCAAACCTAGACTATAGGGTAACACCTGTGTTGGAATTTTAATCGATCTCACAAAAGCTTTCGATACGATATATTATGATAGTCTCCTGTATAACCTCCAGTACACTCACAGAAATAAGGTGGTTTTGAGAAGTACTATAAGGTACCCTGGGGTACTTGAATACCAGAGGGTACTCTAGAATACCCTTGGGTAATCTGGAGTACCTTATGGGGTATTATAAGAGTACTCTACAAAACCTTAGGGTATTTCAGGTCAACAAGGTACTCCAAAGTACCCACATGACTGCAAATATCACGTGACTTATGCGAAGCGTTCGAAAATGGAAACTACTCGCGTCTTTTTTTCAACGGTTGGATTTTGCAGTTTCGTCGCAGCGAAGATTTGAAGGAAAGAAACAACCACAATTTTGTGAAAAAGGTGAGCTTTAATCTATTTCTTTCAACCAATTTAGCAAAATATGATAAAGGAGTATGACAATGTAGTTTATGTGAATCCTAGTATTTGATTAACTTTATCAGAAGTACGGAGAAGGTCCCAAGAAAGCTGCCTTAAGTATTCAACCTAAAGGATTTGCAAAACGCTTCGTTCATTGAGTTGAGCAAATAACAACACAAAACCCATGTGAACCCATGGCAGCTATTAACTTGAACTCTTTTCTCGTGAATTTACTGATACTTTCAGATTCTACCTGCTAAAAACATGGGTTTTTTAGGCCCACTCTTTTAAACATTCGCTAGCTAATGGTTGACCGACTTTTATTGGTATGACCTTAAATAAATACTTCTTCTTGAACGTCTAGCCTATGAAATAATATTCTCGAACCAAGCTTCTTTACGTTTACATTGATGAGACTGCAGTTATGCATTCCCTATGTAAACGCAATGTTTTGTTAAGAAACTGTTTGTAAGAAACTGTTAGGTAGGCCAACATTTATGATGCTTGGGCTAGAAAAGCTAACAAACTTTCTAATATTGATGTAAAATTGAGTAGGAATTCTGAAAAGGAATCTCTGACTTTTTTAGTAAGGACATAGTCTAGGCCTATTCTTTTATGTACATCTAATACCTCTAATTCAAATGTTGGTAGTGATTTAGTCTTTTGGATTAAAAGAACCTTGTAAGGTAACAAGGGTATTTTTGAGAACCCTATTTTCATCAACTTTCTTGTCAGGTTTTGCACTTGTGATGATGCTATGGATATGAATTTATGTTGCTGTTTTCAAGAAGCTGACAGACTATCTAGAGTTGATGACACAGAAATTGAAAGCAGCTCAAGCTAAGCAGAGGCACACGAAAATCACACGAAAATGGAAGAAATGTCGGAGTTACAATCAACGATATGTTTCCTAATGAATAGTGAGACGTGCGTTCTATGTTTTGAAAATTTGAACAAACAATCTTACTCCAGGATAAATATTTTTCATCAAATTGAAAATGAAGACAAGACTGTTAAATTTGTGTAACAGAATCTGAGCTCTGACTATAGTCGAGATAGCAAAAACGTAGGACTTGCGGCAGAGAGGTGTGACAGGATGGACTGACGATATGAAATTGTTGAATGTAATGATAGGGTGAAATGAATGGATGAAACTGTGAGACAGAATGATGAAATTGAATGATGAAAGGAGTGTTCAATGGAAAGTAGAAGATGAATGATCGAGAAGAATGGATAAGAGAAACAATTTTTCAAGGAGCTCAAACATTCCAGTTAACGGTTTTGTCTTCATGAATATAATTTTCGCTTGTTTCATCAAATTCTTGATATTTACATGTTGTGCCTTCGTGAACATTTCACAACGAAGTTTTATGAAGCCGTGCCACTATATCTAGACATTACTCAAGTACCACCCAAGTAAAGTCCCACCTTTAAGAAACCATGTTATAAGAAACTCAGAAACTGATTTTTTCAAAGAACAATATGAAACAACAGGGCAATTAAAGGGGAACAATAAGCTGAGGTAAGAAAGTGTGTTTCTTAAAGGTGGGACTTTACTTGGGTGGTACTTGAGTAATGTCTAGATGTAGTGGCACGGCTGCATACAACTTCGCTGTGAAATGTTCACGAGGGCACAGCATGTAAATATCAAGAATTTGTTGAAACCAGTAAATAACTGTTAGACCAGGCTGTGGTGGAGGTAGGTACCACTTTTGTGCGGAATTTATCGGACTACCATTTTTGGATAGCCCTTCTATTGGTTATTACGAATCGTGATGGTAAACGGAGATCTTTGGGTGGGTGGGGGAAATATGGGGGCTCAAAGTTACGGCCTGAAGCGTCTGACCTCTGCGGAGGAGATTACAAACGAACACTTTTGTTTGCAAGGTAACTACAAGGTATTTGACAATGGAATTGGAAAGTACATGCACTATTTGGTTCTTCTGGCCTATTACGCCTTATTAAATGCATATTTTATTGGTCACGTGACCGGATTTCACCCTTTTCCTTATATGGAAATTTTTCTAATTCTCGTCTATTTCTGCCTAATTATGTACTAAAGTGACCTACAAACAGTCGATACTGATAAAGTGAGTACTTTCACAGATTTCCAATGCAGGATTTAGAGGAATTTGCAACATAAATAATGATAAGTCACTGTTTCCCACCGCATGCTTCAAATACCACACAGAGAAACATTGTCTAAAATTACATTTTTGAAATAATAGATAGTTAGCAGTGCCACTTAGTTTAGCGAATCCAGATGGTTCCCGCAGAGTCACAGCAAAGTCTAAGCTGATGCACATTATCGAAGAAAGATGCAGAGCTCCATTACAACATCCCAGAGATAGCCAACTATCAAAGCAATCAGTTGCAGCATATACAATTGATTTTATGGCATGCATACGAGTTCGAAGAGAAATACTGGAGACATACGAAGGATTAACATGGACATTTTTAGAAATGCTTCCATCAGGATATAAGCTTTATGATATCCAATATCAAGATACCTCTATCATGTCCACAGAGCGAAGCAAGAGATGTAGCTCTTGGAAAATAATCATTAGATCAGAAAAGTCAAAGATTCCTCGAGACTTTAATGCGTCTCTCAAGAACGGCAAAAACAAAACTCGAATGATTGAATTGATTGTAGAAGTCATCTTGCAAAATAAGTTAGAAATACTTATGCTATATTCAGAAGAAGTTTTTGTATCAACTGAGAATCACTGCTCGAAAATTACAGCTGATAGGGTAGAGATAGAACCGGGTCTTGTACGCAACCAAGAGGAAGCAGACACCAAGGAAGTCTTGCATTGTATTCACTATTCATGCACTTGACAGAAACCCTGGCAAGAATGTGATTATTAGATCACCATCTGGTGACACTGACTTGCACTGACATAATAGTTATAATGATTGGAAAGCTAATAGAGAGCGAAACACGATGCTTCCTTGATAATGGCCGAAAGTGCTTATGGCTGAGTGTCGATATGATATATGATTGAGGATGCTAAGCTAATTTATATCAGGTTTCAAGGTTTCAGGCCTTTACAGGAATTGATTATGTATCAAGTTTCTTTCGAAAAGGCAAAGAAGTATGCTGGAAAGTGGCAGAGAAGAACCCAAGATTTTTGCAAGCGTTTAAAGCACTTGGATTGGCGTGGGATTTGATACCAGCTATATACGAGGCATTAGAAGAATACGTCTGCTATCTGTATGGCTCAAACAAAAGAAAAGAAGGGTAAACGAGGTACGGCATCGGATGTTTCAGCGGAAATATGATAATGAAAACAAGATTGTTGATCTATCATCACTGCCCCCTTGGAAGTCTGTCTTAAAACTTCATACTAGCCGAGCACATTTTGTTGCTAAAGTCTGGAAGTCAGCCGATGACCATCAATTGGAATATCCACATCTTCCTGCTCATGGCTGGACCCCGGGGTGGGTACTTCACTATCCAGTCATACGGGGATGTGCGCCAGTTTTTTGGCACGAAAATTCTGGGAATGGGATATGCTTTTTGTCGGACTTTTCTGGGATTGGGTCTAATTTTTACTAGAAATTCTGGGAATGGTCAGGTTTAGGAAAAACAACAATTTTACTATTGTTTTGTAGTGAAAACACTTGTCGGAAACCTCACCCATGTTCTGAGATTGGGTCTCAAAATTCCGCCTATATTCTTGGGTTGGGTCGTAACAGAAATTCTTGCAACACACACCCCATATGTCCCAATAGTAAAGTGCCCCCCTGGGGGCTGAACAGACATGTGTGAGATCGTTTCGATGAATAGAGCATTTCCAGAAAACATAAGAGCATTTCCTACTGGATCTGGATCAGATTGAAGACGAACTAGAAGGTGATGCTTTTGGAAGGGACGATGATAATGATGATGATTATGATGATGATGATGATGATGATGAATCGCAAGATTAACATTGAATAGGTCGCAATTCGTCACACTGTAAGTAAGCATTTCAACTTCTATGTTGCAAGTTCCTATGATTAGTGAAAGTACTCACTTTATCAGTATCGACTGTTTGTAGGTCACTTTTATACATAATTAGGCAGAAATAGCCGAGAATTAGAAAAAAATTCCATATAAGGACAAGGGTGAAATCCGGTCACGTGACCAATAAAATAGGCATTTAACAAGGGGTAATAGGCCAGAAGACCCAAATAGTGCATGTACGTATCAAGTCCATTGTCAAATACCTTGCAAACAAGTGTTCGTTTCTGATCTCCTCCGCAGAGGTCTGATGCTTCAGGCCGTAACTTTGAACCCCCATATTTCCCCCACCCACCCAAAGATCTCCGTTTACCATCACGATTCGTAATAACCAATAGAAGGGCTATCCAAAAATGGTAGTCCGATAAATTCCGCACAAAAGTGGTACCTACCTCCACCACAGCCTGGTCTATGTTAAGAAACTTTGAGTACAGTAAATCTGCTAATAAAAACTCGCTAATTGCTTCATTACTTGAGTTGATATGCAAATTAGTGCTTGGAGCTTTTTCTGTTTCGCGATAAGCCATAGAATGCTTGGAGCAAACGCTTTGATTGTTTCATGCTGGAATTATATTTTTACTTCAGTGTGCCATAAATTTGGCTAAAACAAAGTTTCAAACTCTAAGTTGAAGCCTATCCTATGCAACTGTATTAAGAATGGGATAATAGAACGCACAGCTCCCCCGCAGCAACCACACAAACAAGGTACAATCTTTTGGGACACCCTATGTAACCACTCTTTACTGACTGTTTACTGTTTATTTTAAAGAAATGCCGTCAGAATCGCGTTTAGCAGTGAAATTTTATATAGAAATGGGGTCAGTAGCCCACACAAGTAGCATCCACAAAATCTGGGCATATTATATGCACAAATGTTGCTTATATCGGAATTTAGGTCGTGGAAGTTTTGTAGGGGGGTAGGGGGGGTCTAAACGAAACGTCCAAACGACGTTGTTGGGGGAAAAATCGATATGATTTCGGCCCATTAAGAGCTATTAAAAAAAGTTTGGGAGGGGGTGAAAAACGCCCCCTCCCCCCATGGTTAAAATAGGGTTCAAAAAATTCTAGCAATAAGTTTGCTGTAAACGTAGTGGCAGACTCCATCTGGAAAAGATAGAGTGAAGTTCCTCCATTCCCCCCTGGAAGTAAGCATAGGCGTCAAATCTTTAACAAAAAGAGTGCATGCAGTGGCGTGGCGTGGCCACGGGGGCATTTGCCCCCCCCCCTCTCCCATCCACTTCTGTCCAAAGATGGTCCTCGAGATTCGTTCAAAAACGAGGAAAAGTTAGCTGGGTATAGAGTAGTAGGGTGGGTAAGAATTTTTCCAAGAAATGCTGGAAAGTGACTAGAAGAGTCATTCTAAGCCAAAGTAAGGGTCTGCATTTTTCTAAATTCTTCCAGACGTACTATCACAGAATTTTTAAAAGGCTTCCATTTCGGGGTCAAGCAAACGTTGGATTGTGAGAAGCGTTCTAAGACAAAGTATAAGGTCTTTGCCCAAAAATGTTCAAAAGCTAGTGATTCATAGAAACCTGTTACAAAATTGTCAAAGTTTCCAATTGACAAAGATGGGATGGAGATAGGGATTCTAAGCCAGAGAAAATGATGTTTAATCAAAAACTTTCCTGGGGATACTAACTTTTAAAACAAATTTCACAAAATGGTCAGAAAATTCTATGTTAATACCGACAAACATGGGATCGAGAGAAACATTTTAAGCCAAAGTAGAGGGCGTGTCCTCAAACAATTTCCCTCATTTTAATACCCCCCGTTAATTTGTCCTGGCCACGCCACTGATTGCATGAGTGGTTGATGCATCTTTCGTTTGATTTAATTTTAATGTCTTGAAAGGAGCTCCAGGTACTTCATTTTGCAAGATATTTTGTAGCCTCATCAAATTGCTAAATGGTAAACCAGAAAGGCTACAGTTTTCTGCTTACCGCCATAATATAGACCTTCATAAACTTTGGTTTTCTTATTGTAACATAATAGAATACCCGGTGTTAGCCTAATACAAATTTTTAACAATTTGACGTCGGCCTATTTCATGTTGGACAGCGCACATTTCCTGCAAAGTCCCGTTGACGTCGGCCTATTTCATGTTCGACAGATTTTACGCCATAAGATTGATCAATCGATATGATGTATGATTTCAAGAATGTCGGCTTTGAAACACAAGATCATCAAGGGTCATTTTGTGCAACTTATGCTTTGATATTCAAATTTTGGATTTTCAGCAATGCGAGCTTTGCCAAGTTATTATAAATCGTTTGTTTCATGTGCGAGCTAATCACTAACAGTTTCGATTGCTAGCAGACCGTACGTACGCAGTCGGCTGTCGAGGCATTTGTGCAGCCTGTTCATAAGTTTGTCCTGCCTCTTAAATTTAGGTATTCCTCAGAAAGGTTGGATTGGGCAAAAATCAACAATAAGGGCTGTGCTAAAATGCTTTCATGCAAGGAAGTGTACACAATCTTGGCAGTGATTTTACACCCCCCCCCCCAGTAACGACCCCGCTGAAACGCTTCCCCGCTAGAGGAATTGTTGAGCCACATTTCAGTTATTGCTGCTCTGTTTGGGGTTGTTGTAGTGAAACTAAACTTAATTCTCTCCAAAGAATCCAGAATAGAGCTGCAAGAATAACTACAAATAGTCCTTACGATGCTTCTGCTGTCCCTTTGCTCAAAAATCTTGGCTGGCCATCAATTAGAGATCTTATCAGAAAAGAAAACGAATGCATGGGTGCTAGAGAAATGTAAAAGACCACTCCAGCTGCGAATAAACATCATGAAAAGGAAGATGAGACTGTTTGGGCACATGACGAGAAAGGAAGACAGTTTGGAAAAATTGATTATTGAAGGAAAAGTTAACGGGAATAGGAAGCAAGGAAGGCCACAGACATCGTGGCTAAGTGACATAGAGAAATGGGCTGGGCAGAGTAGAAATGTATTTAGAAGAACGGCGACCAACAGAGAACAGTGGAGAAGTCTGATGGCTAACACGGAGGCACGNGCTCCTACAAACCATGCCAGGAATCATGCAGAGAGCTCTCAAAATAGTACGACGGGGGATACTCAAAATAGTACTCCTAAATAGTTTAACACATTGAGTGCTATTTTCTTTCCTGTGCTAGTCAATTCTTACAATCTCCATTTGAAAGACCACTGCTCTCTGGATATCAAGACAATAATATTGGCAAATATGTTATTCAATGGTGGACATGTTCAAATAGACTTTAAAATTTATCTAACTGAAATCGGCCACTCCCTTTCTGAAATTTTGAGGGCTTTTCAGGAGAAGACCCCTTCGAGAAACGATCAAAACAGGCCTAAAATCACGATCAAAGCTTCCAAATATTTCTGCCTTCAAGCAATGACTTCAACACGTTTTAGCACGTGTTATCCTCTTGCGAGGATTAAATCACCCGGAATAATGTTGTTATGTTCCCAAGGGATGGCACTTTCATCCTCCCAAAGGGATAACATGTGTGAAAGCATGTATAAGTCATTGCTGTACTGTAAGGCAGAAATATCGGGGAAGTTTGGTCATGATTTTATGCCGTTTTTGAAGGTTTCCTGAAGGGACTTTCTCGAGAAAATCCCTCATAATTTCAGATCGGAGTCGCCCATTCATTCAGGTAAAATTTTAAAATATTTTGAACATATTTTAAACCAATGCACTGTTAAATGATATATTTGCCAATATCATTGTCTTGATATCCAGGGAGCAGTGGCCTTTCAAATAGAGACTGTAAGAATTATGCCCAAAGTTAACAAACTGTAGTTTCTTATGAAAATAAGTGCAACCTTAAACCCCCAGTCAGTTCTCACATTCAAATCCTTAATATTTTTTTCAAATTTTACGTCTTTGACGAATTATTATTAATGTGCCAAATAATGGCAGTTCTTTGATGTGTATTGACTTGGAACATTCCTCCTGCAATTAGTACAGGAAAGAAAATAGCACTCAATGTGTTAAACTATTTAGGAGTACTATTTTGAGTATCCCCCGTTGTACTGTTTTGACAGCTCTCTGCATGATTCCTGGCATGGTTTGTATGAGCGGAAGTTCGTGGGATGGAAGAGAGGAAGTTTACGATACGCAACCTCTTGCTTGACAGCTTGACGACATCGGCCTATTGTTTGGCGGTGGTGATGACCCTCTGGTGTTAAGGGTCCTTTTCATCTTTAGTACTTAAGGGTCCTAAGGGTCTCAGGGGTCCTAGGGTCTTAGGGTCCGGTTTTTACAACATGCCGGCTTAGTTGTCCCCTGGGTGACAGATTGGTTTTGATTCCAAGCTGATCATGACACGAGGCACGCGGCACGCATCCTTAGTTGATTATTAACAATGATTAATGATTAGTTATTAAGTCATTACCATAAATGGATGTTATTAATTGACTCTAACAATACACAGAAATGTTATTATTGATACAAAGTTATGGCCAGAAGAGAATCAGAATATACAGGCGAGCTTATCAGCCTTCATTAATTCCTTTGAAGAAGGGGTATTTGGCTCGTCAGCCCTCTGGGGTTCTCTAGAGAGGAATTTCCATTCTTCCCTAGAGTATCCAAGTATCCTGGATAACTATTCCATTAAATAATAGTAGCAGAAATGTATGTTGTAGACTTTAGAACTTTTTGTTCAAATAAAACTTGAAACTTGGAATCTTGTATGTTGAAAGTTTAGTGTCCTTGGAAGGCATTTGCATGCATCTTAGTACCACAATTTAGCTAACGTTTAATAACACATAATATTTGTTGTTATAAACTTCCCTGCAAAGGTGATCGCAAGACAATGATAGTGTTTTTATCTGTTGAAGACTTCCCTTTGATCCCCCTGCAACGTCATCACAATTGTAGACTGCAAAGTAGGGATGACAGCACCAAAAACTTTGTTTGCATAGATTAGATTTACAACACAAAAATGCATCTCTGAGTCATAAATTATGACTTTAGGGGCAACAACATTTTTATGCGTTAAAAATATAATACTTCCCAAACTTTGAAATTTGGATTCATAAAATTCAGGACAATATTGTGTCAGGCTTAATGTAATTACCACAAAACTGCCATTTCCAAACAAAACTTTAATATAATGGTATTCTAGAGTGCCCCTAAGGGTATTATATAATACCTTTAGGGGTTTTCTAGAGTACCCCAAAGGGATTTCTAAAGGGTTTCCTAGAGTACCCCAAAGGGTATTCTAGAATACCTTTAGGGGTTTTCTAGAGTACCCCAAAAGGTTTTCTGAAGTACCTTTAGGGGTTTCCTAGAGTACCCCAAGGGTATTCTAGAGTACCCCAAAGGGTATTCTAGAGAACCCCAAAGGGTATTCTAGAGTACCCCAAAGGGTATTCTAGAGTACCTTTAGGGGTTTTCTAGAGTACCGCAAGGGGTTTTCTAGAGTACCCCAAAGGGTATTCTAGAATACCTTTAGGGGTTTTCTAGAGTACCCCAAAGGGTTTTCTAAAGTACCTTTAGGGGTTTTCTAGAGTACCTTTAGGGGTTTTCTAGAGTATTCCAAGGGGTATTCTGTAGTACCCTAAAGGGTATTCTATAGTACCCCATGGGTATTCTTGAGTACCTTTAGGGTTATTCTAGAGGACCATGTTGAGGGTACTCTAAAGTACCCCTCCACTGGGGTACTCTAGAGTACCTTTAGGGGTACCATATCTGCGCTCTGTTAGAATACCCTAAAAGGTACTCTAGAAACCACCTTATTTCTGTGAGTGTATTATGGTTTCCGACGGAAAATACATGATTGGTTCCTTGGCTATCTTAAAAATAAAAAATAAATTACTTTCACAATGGGGAAAACTGAACACTTGGTCAAATTTCCAAGGTCGTTCACCAAGGATCAGTTCTTGGGCCCATATTCTTTACAATATATGTAAATGATATGCCAAATTCTACAAAATTGATACCAAGATTATTCGCTGATGATACAAATGTTTTAAATTTTGGAAAAATTATTTCTAATCTGATTGACGATACAAATACGGAATTGAGTCATTTGAATGACTTTTTGAAAGCAAACATGCTCAACGTAAATACTGTAAAGACAAACTATTGCCTTTTCATCTTCCCTCAAAAAAATTTCCAAATGAAACCTACACAGTAAAAATGGGAGACCATCTTAACCAATCAGATGAAATTAAATATCTTAGTGTCAAACTGGATGATAAACTCTCTTGGGAGAAGCAAGTCAATAAGATCAAAAGTGGAATAATGAGATATACTTCAATGTTTTCTAACTTACGTTATTACTTGCCAAAGACATACTTAACAACCCTCTATGATGCACTCATTTTATCAAAAATAGCCTATGCATTCGAAGCTTACGGCTGTGCTGCGGCAAAGTCTCTTAAAGAGCTTCAAGTTTTTCAAAACAGGATTCTTCGGATACTTCAATTCAAGGACAATAGATATCCAACTAATGAGCTTTATAAAGAAACTAACTTTCTTAAACTAAGTGATTTATTTGAATTCAAAATCTTAAAATTTAGGTAACATGCTCATCATAACAAAGATAAGCTTGCCACTGTATTTCTAAACTAGCTGTTAATGATGTAAAGTAAGTGCAGCGCAGGATACCTCAATAATTAGTAAAATCCGAATGCGTGAAACAAAACAAACGAATATCGATTTGATTCCCGGCGTGAGGTACTTAACCCACCTTTGTACAGGAGTTTGCCGCAAGATTTTGATTACCCACCCACCCTTAGGATGACGTCATACCCTGATAAACATAGAATTTCAAGAGGTTTCTCGCCTAGACCCATTTTAAGGGGCTTCTTACCGAAATTAGACCCTGTTTTAGGGATTTTTCCCTTGAAGAGCCCACCCCTATGAGACATGCCAGTGATTATTAGCCAGTGACCCCCCCGCCCCCGGGTGTTGATTACGTTTTCTATGTCACAGTTTGCAATGAAGCTTTGCAACTTGCACCTTCGTGATTATCAAGCCTAGAAAGGCCGAGAACAATGACTCTTCTTTAACTCTGAAAGTTTTCTCACTGTTCTTTTCATGGATTTCTTCAAACTTTGTTTCTGGACAAGAGTCAAATGGAAAGTGAAACCTTTGTTCAGACCAAATTTCAGCCAAATTCAGTAAAGCCTGGTTTCCAGTTCAACTTTATCTGCTCTTTATTGCTCGTTTTCGTTTTTTGTTGCTCATCTTCTTCGCTCGTTCTGATTTTACTGCTGACTGATTTCAATTGCTCGAAATGCTCGTTCTTGCTCGTTGATGAAAGTTCAGGCGAAGCGTGAACTGTGGTTAATCGATATGAGTGTCATGCTGCCCATAAAACAGATCGTTTTAGAAACTTGCTTAGCATAGCAACAATAGCCCATTCATTCACTTTGCAGTAACAAGCGGGCACATTTATGAGTCGAGGAATTTTACTTCTTATTGTTAATACCAGCTTGAATGCTTAACAGCCTCAGTATGAAGTAGAGACTAGGAAACTGACTCAGATTATTGCTATTTTAACGACTTAGCAGAACGTCAAACTATTGTTCTTCGCATGCCTAATGGTTGGTCATCTTGAATTTGATTGGTTTGACTAGTTGTTATTCTTAATCTTGATTGGTTGGTTAAAACTGAAGTTCCTTGTTTGTTGGTATAAAAGTTAGTGTATTAGTCAGGGCCTTCAGATTTAGAAATATTGCGAATTGCACATTGAATGTAAGAGCGCTGTTTATAATCAAAGCATATAGCACACAAGAACAAGAAAAACGAATTTATCATGCCAAGAGAGACAGCGAACAAGCAGCCGTAGTAACACCGCAACAAACTGCTCGAGCCAGTCAAGCAAACACGACCCAGCATGCTCCCTTTACGACGATGGCGGAAGACTTGACCTCATTACATTACAATCACTCGGTGCACAAATGCCCTTCCAGACCATGTTTGCTGCCTCGGCCACAGTGACGGGACATCCTGTTATAACTTCTGCCGCACCACCAAGCTTCTCTCCATCCGACGGTGGTTTCATTCCTGCTGACGTTCCGGCTACCTTTCTGCAGAACATCCAAAGTGTTAGGATTCAATGAAAGAGCAGTACCAGGCCTATATCTTTTTCAAGTCTTTTGTTTTTGTTGCTTGCAGGAGTATTTTCCTTGGCATTTGTTTTTAAAATTTACACAGGTCCAAAGGTGTTCAATTGTCTCGTGTTGTTGGGGTATTTGCCTTTATAATTTGCTCTTAATTCTATCATATTTAGTTTCATAGATAAGAGCTTGGGAGCTAGTTTGTTATCCTTCAGATAGTCCTTGAATCCGAAGGATGTTTTGTTTTTTTTT
>REGM01000278.1:78413-90030 GCA_004194415.1 Aurelia aurita | reverse complement strand
AAAAAAAACTGACATTGAATCAGCCTTTCGCCTTTGCCCAGTACACCCAAGTGACTGGGAATTGTTGGGGATGCAGTGGCAGGGCAAATACTACTATGATAAAATCCTCCCATTTGGTAAGCTTTCTTTTTCAATAATTTTTGGGAAACTTCAGACGAGCTTCATTGGTTTACAGATGCATCAGGATCCCTAGGTTTTGGGGGTATCTATAACACCCAGTGGTTTCAAGGGGCCTGGCAACTGGACCAAGCCCTTACTTCTAACGGTATCTCGATCGCATGGCAGGAGCTTTATGTGATTGTTGTTGCATGTGCAATATGGGGTGTGCAATGGGTTCACAAACGTGTTATCTTTCACTGTGACAACATTTCTGTAGTGCATATTGTGAATTCAAAAAGGTTGCCTTGTAAGAAAATTATGCAGCTAGTAAGGAAACTTACTCTATTGAAATCATACCAAACAGGTAGTGAAGCATTTCTACACTTTTGTTCAAAATCTGAAGTTTGGAAACTAGGTCTGATATACCCTACTGATGAAAATATACTATGCTACTTTGCCACCCATTTAGCACAAACATATTAACACAGCCCTATAAAGATATATCTACTTGTATTAAAGAATACTCATTTGCTTAAAAGTATGGAATTACCACTGCAAAATTCAACAGTCTGCAGTATTTATTACGAGGAATAAACGCTACCGGGGACGCCTACAGTATGTGCGAAATCACCCCCAAGTATAGGCATACCCTTTTCTTCAAGGCATCACTCTCACAATTGGAGCATCCCACTTAACTTTTTGCCCTGTCAAGGCGATTTTGAACTATTTCAATGTTTTGTCTTCTCCCTATAATACTGGCCCACTATTTCAATACCGATCTCCTTTCTAATGCGGTCTACAAGGCTGCAGAATATGCAGGTCATACTTTTAGAATTGGAGCAGCTACAGCAGAAAATCTTCGCCGGCAAAGTTTAAATTCTTGATAAAACGTTAAACATGTCTGCACTCTTGTCAACTTTGTGGCTCGTGGCATGCAACAAACATTTCGATATCACTGCAAACATTCCGATTCATGAAACTAAAACTGCTTGTGTCCTTACCTCTAACTCAATAATGGCCTAAAACTCTGTTGTTGCAGTTGCTAACTATTCAACTCATTTATATACACACAGAAACAAAACAAAAATAAAACAAACCTATGACTCTGTGAACAATATAAACAGCAACAACAATTTTCGCACAAATTTCTCCTCGTCTCTCTTTGGGGCAATTACACGTTGTGTAATTAGTGGCAGGAAGTGCGCATTCACGACACTTTTCCCCAAGATCAACTCGGACAAATTCTCTTTATTGCAGCCAATTTCAATATCTTTCGTAAGGATTGCCGGTGAGTGTAGATGGTTAGGANACTGCTTGTGTCCTTACCTCTAACTCAATAATGGCCTAAAACTCTGTTGTTGCAGTTGCTAACTATTCAACTCATTTATATACACACAGAAACAAAACAAAAATAAAACAAACCTATGACTCTGTGAACAATATAAACAGCAACAACAATTTTCGCACAAATTTCTCCTCGTCTCTCTTTGGGGCAATTACACGTTGTGTAATTAGTGGCAGGAAGTGCGCATTCACGACACTTTTCCCCAAGATCAACTCGGACAAATTCTCTTTATTGCAGCCAATTTCAATATCTTTCGTAAGGATTGCCGGTGAGTGTAGATGGTTAGGACTGGAACTCATCATCATCCACTGGAACTCCCAGAACTTGCAGGATCCGGCAAACCTTCCAAAAAATTAGCAGGTGGCGGGGCTTGCCCTATTACGGGATTATACTTCTCGGTAGGCCTCGCCCACCTGCGCATCTTCCGTGCCCCCTGCCACTAGTGACACTTCCCAAGCCCCACAAAACGGTATGTAGTTAGAATAGTTAGAATACTTTCGAGATATTTGCATCATGACGTTACAGTTATCAACATGTGTCTTTATCAGCAACAATCTAACAATCTCGGACTTCAATTAATGATCAGGAAAGCCCTTAAGGTAGGGGGAGCTATCTTTAGGAAAACTCTCCCTCGGATGTCGGAACGGTTTAATGTAAGCAAATACGGGGCCTGTGTCACATCGAATGTCCGGGGGTGATCTGGCGATATCGCAATTTACTCAATGCAAAACTCTTCATTGTTTATTCGCAGATGTTCTCGCCCGACGTTTGATGTGTCGGAGGCTTTGTTTTTACACAATAGCTGAAAACAAAGGCAACTTTCTATGAAGTGCTTTACACTGCTAATTTTGTCAAAACCTTCAAAACACAAGGGAGATTAATTATTCCTTAATGCTCGTTTTGGTTTTTGGAGTGCATTCCCACTGGTACTCATGTTGCTCGTTTTGGTTTTAATGCGTAAACTAAAACCAAAACGAGCAATAACAACCTTCAAAGGACACGTTATACTTATTGCGTTGTTGTGGCTGTATCCAATCACAACCAGCTACTCCGCGACAGTCTCGCTTTTGCGGCTGACGAGGCTACGATTTACAAAAATAAATATAAATCCAACCCAAAATATGAGTATGTCAGATCTATATGGCAGCTTCCCTGGGCGCTGCGCTGCAATTACTTCTCAACCAACGAAAACGTACATAACTACGACACTCGTCAAAGCAAACATTATCAAATTCATAAGGCAAATAAAAAGTGGGGTAACAGAATGATACAAAATAAAGGGGCTCGTCTTTGGAATGATCTTCCCCCTTTCCTCAACAGCATTTAAAACCCAACAAATTTGGCAATAAAACTAAAGAAAAACATAATTGATAAATACAAATATGACATCCAGCTTGGTTTAAAATAAAAATACAGTATATGCAGTTGATTTTTATCATTTTATAAATTGTACCCAGGTAATCTTATAGTTTATTGATTGTAGTTATATTGCAGTAGCATATATTGTAGTTTTTTTAAACTTTACTTTAGCGGCCCAAACTAGATAAGCTCTGCTTTTCTTAGGTCGCGTAGAATACAAGTATTTTAATAGGTCTTTTATTTTATTGTAGAAACTTGTATTTTGAAAATAAGGTTTAATTGAATTGAATATAGTTTCATCGCAGCCTCCCCAAACCGCTTCCCCAAACAGGGAAGCAGTTACGGAAGTGAAGATCTGTCAGGGCATGAAAAACTATTTTCCTTCCTGCGACCGGACAAAAATTGATTCATAATTTCCTGCAAGACTAGAAAAGTGAAAATATCCATCTTTCTTTAACAGAGGTCACGTCAGTTGCAAAGGATAGCTATGCAATAGCGTGTAACCGGTTTTATGTAAATGCGATTAAGGCATTAAGAAAAGTAAATTTTTATGAAATTGGGACCGATGAAGTTGGGACCCCATAAAGAAACAATTAATGATTTCTAAAAGGCATCAGGGAAAATCTAGTTCTTTACTGATCTTGTATTTGATGTATACAATATGAATACAAATTGTACTTGGGATACAATCTATGTTAGGTAACTTTTGCTTGACTTTATAAGTTGTTTTCCTTATTTTGAAAACTTAGAAATAGAGCATGTTACATGACAAAGGATATATTTTGAAAAATTTCCTGCAGGACATTGTGAATTGAAAATTTCCTGCGACCGCCCGGTCGCATGGTCGGGTGGGTTTTCATGCCCTGAGATCTGTTGCGAAGAAAATAGAGCAACAAAAATGGCTATAATGTGAAGGATTAAAGGTTTGAAAACATGTCCTGTGGCAACAATTTTCAACTATGACTACCCACTTACGAGCAAATACTTATCCCGTGTGCGACAATGTCTAATGATTCAAGGTATTTTAAATTCAGTTATAAAAGAACCACTCGGTTTGGTTCAATACAAAAAACCTACCCTCCACATTTTCTTGACAATGTTGTAATCCCAAATTTATCAATTCCTGTGCACATTGACAAATTAAGTTCTGACAGCCTCGTGTTATTACTGATTGATCTAAAATAAAAAGCCCACAAAACATCATTCATAATGTAGACATCGAACCAAAAGGGATCTCCGACTTAGCTTTCATTTTCATCTTACATTCTTCAAAACACGGTAATCCGGTCAGCTAAGGCTGCCTTTCAGGGCGCCGTGACGAAAATTTACAGTTTATAAAAATATACGTCTAAAATTAAATAATTACAAAGCAAGATCTGGGAGTAAATACATTGTAGTCATAATTTACAGTCGACATGTAAAAACATACCGGGTGTCCCAGAAAAAAGGTAACAGATTTGATCAGGCGTAGCGATAAGAATTTAGCTTGAATCAAGCGGAAATAATTTTTAAACTAATCCTCAATAGTTAACTTGAAGATAGATAGATACCTTGTTCGTTGATATTGGTGATTTGAGAGTTGAAATATTAATCTTGATACTTAAAATTTGCCTTCACCTCAAGTCTGTCTCAGTTTCTTAACTGGATAATTTTCCATGAAGAGCTTTGAAAAATAATGCAGAGATACGCAGGCGCAAGACCAGTTATGAATTTGTAAACGTTGGTCGCCGTGTCTCTTTTGATAATGCAGCAATAATTTTCTTACCCCAACCCCCCCCCCCCCCACCCCCCCCCCACCCCCTCCCCACCCCCCCCCCCCCCCCCCCCCCCCCCCCCCCCCCNGCAATAATTTTCTTACCCCACCCCCCCCCCCCCCCCCCCCCCCCCACTCCGGGATAGGCGGGACTAATGCGGGGTCATTCACGTTTTTCTTGAATGAAAGTGAGCGATGTCCCCGCCAATCGGGCTAATAATCTTCTGTGAATGGGAGTCGATAGCTCATGGTTAAAATTGCCTTAAATAAAAACTCACACTTTTGGCCTCAACTCTATAACCTTTAGAGGCAGCATCCTTTGGAATGCTCTAAGTGACAATATCAAAATATGTGAAAATGTGGCAGCGTTCAAAAAGAAAATGAAACCATGAAAGGGGGCAAACTGCAGCTGTAAACATGTTGTTAATAGGAAATTATATTATACTGTATATTATGTAATTAGTTTTAGTTTGTAGTTGGTTTGAATTAGTTATTGTGTATATAGATATGCCTATAACTATCTGTAAATAACCAACTTTAAAGAATGTTAAATGAAAATGAAACAAAAAATGGCTGGCCCGGCTTAAAGCCCCGGCATGGGATGCGGGGGATAGATGGAATTCCCAGCAATTGCTGTGTACTTCATCAGGTTATTAAAACAGCGACGGCAAAAGAATATGCGAAAAGCTACTTCGATGCCATATGTTTAGAAATTTTAAAACGTGATTCAGAGTAAGATTTTAGATAGAAAATAACGCTACCGTTTTAAATCTGCGGGAGAAGCGAATAGTCCCGGGTATCCTCGCTCTCCGGGGCAAATTTTCAGTGAACAGGAGCGAATAGCACCCAACAGCTCCGGTTATCAAGTGGTGGCGGTGGCGGGGTCGGGGCAATAGCATGATAGTTGTATAATTTCAGTATAGTTCAGCGATTGAATGAACTTCCACTGATCGACGGAAAGAATTGAATTGAGCAGGTATGAATTGAAGAGAAAGAGAGTAAACTTTGTACTCCAGGACTTGTGCTCCCAGAATAAATTTGCTTTTTTTTAACATAACAATATACATGCTAATCAACATCTTAACAGAAGTCTACTCCATCTAAACCGACATGGTGATAACATACTTGGTAACAATTTACTTCGTGCTTTAAGTTTTTGACTGGAAAATATTCAGGTTAAGGACAAAGAGGATGATTGCTCCGCCAGTAGTGGGTCCTCTGTATCAGCTCCCTTGCACAATCATGTGACTAACAGCTGTCCAACTCTAGGTTTCAAAAAGGGTATGACGATTGCTTCTATTAATGTGAATAGCCTTTTACGTCATATTGACAAGATCCGTCTTCTTGTAAAGGACCTTGGCATTCATATTTTACCGTGAATGAAATACAAATTGATGATAAAAGAGATGATGATCTGGTCCGTATTGAGGGTAGACTTGCTCCAAGTCTATTCTGTGGTCCATCAGCGCTCAATAAAACATTATAACTTCTGCGGGGTCGTAAATCGTGACAAGGACGCTGCGAAGGAGAAACGAGAAACGAAAGGAAACAGAATAGACTTGTACAACTTGGTAGCTCATGAATATTAATGAGCTTCTGCGGCCCGATTTCTGTCCGTGCGGCTTCCTTTGATAAGCAGAGCGAGCCAATGGGAAGCAGTCTCTAAACAAAGGATTTTAGTAAACACGGGGGGCCAAATTACCTCACTTTACACAATTTCTTCATTTCAAAATGGCGGCCACACAGCAAGTAATAACAGTAATCTTTCGATGCGAATGAAGGCCATAGAGATCGCGAAAGCCGTCTTCGACATATCTGAGCTGAGAGAATATCAGGCTGAAGCCCTTATGGGTTTGCTGCAAGGACGGGACGTTGTTATAGCGCAACCAACTTATTCTGGAAAATCGCTCGTTTACCAACTAATCGAACCCCATTCGTTTTCGACATTTTCGATATCCTTCAAAGCGAAAGTATTGAGAAGTATTGTCGATGCAACAGAGAAAGACCTACTGATTCAAGAAATATTGAATTCAAAGAAAACGAACTCGGCAGTTTTAGTTATACAGCCATTAATTGCCTTGATGAAAGATCAGCTACGTTCTTATGGAGCAGAGGCAAATCAAAGTTTGCAGATTAATACACAATAATAGGCCCAGCCACATCACAATTCAAGATAAAGCAGATTCGTTTTCTACTGCGACAATATGTGATGCTTCTATAATTATTGCATCACCTGAAGCCGTTTTGAGAACATATCGTTCACAACTAAGATCTGGCAGTGTTAGCAAGAGAATTATATACGTTGCTGTTGATGAAGGACACTGTATCATCAAGTGGTAAGTTTTATCATCATTTGTTACATTTTATTTCTTGGAAGGTCCTGAAGGGGTAAAATGGAATCTGAGATTTGCCTTAAATTACACTCTGGGAGTGGGGTTTTTGAGCTAGAAATGCTAACAGTAAAAACAATAGACTGGGGATGATGGGTATCACTAACTTTACATCTACAAAAAGATGACTGGGATTGCCTGCAAACATATGACTGAGAAAATGGGATTGAAGACCCCATTTCAGGACCCTTACTATTGGAATTATTATAGCAATGCAGAAATAATTCCAGATTCATTCAAAATATTTTCAAAAACAAAAACATATTGGGCAAATCCTATTTATTACATTACAGACAACGCAAAGTTATTCTAAATGAAATAATTCATGTATATAAGTGATTATAAGATCTTTCATTAATTCAGGAAAGTACAGTAAGAGGAAATAAAATTCTAAAAAGCAATACACATATTGTCTTTTTATGAGAAACTTGGGCCAGTTAGTAGCCAGTTTTTTATTTCATTTTACTGGAGAACACTTTTGCTACCAAAAGGTTTTTATAGGTTTCTTAAATTTTCATTGCTCTGAAGCAAATTTTGAAAGAGGCTTCACAAGTTCCAATCAAAATCTCAAATCAATCAGTATATCTTATGTTGTTGTATCTTCTTCAATCGTACACTATATATATATATATATGTTTAGAAATTGGACTCGACAGTTTCAAACATTTGTCAAAGCTACATTACAATAGTTCATACTAATTCCTTGTTCTAGGGGAACGAATGGAAGAAAGACTACTGCTATGCGAGAAGACTACTCAAAACTAGCTGAATTACGATCCTTTATTGGTGAAAAAGAAAGTTCCCTTTGCCTGTCTAACAGCAACAGCATTGCCAAGTGTTGAAAAAGCAATCATTGTGAATCTCCAAATGCATTCAGTTCTCAGAATCATGATGATTCCAGATCGCCTGAACATAAGATATAACACCTTGAAATTTAAAAGTCAAGATAAAGTATTGGTGCACCAACCTCTATGTCCCCAATTTTTGGATCGACACCGTTAACCTAACAAAACTGTCTACGGTTGGTAAGATATGATTTAAACCAGGATAGTTCGCGGTTATGGACACCATAGAGCTCAAGCTTTTTGCGGAGAATTTCATGATCAACGGTATCAAATGCTTTTTTCAGGTCAATGAATACCAATCCCACAAGCTTACCAAGATCGAACCCATTGTACCAGGCATCAGTATTTTTGAGTAGGCATGTTACTGTGGATCGGAGGCGCAAAAAACCAGACTGATCTTTGGAAAACAGACCATTTTTGTCCATATGTTGGTACAGTTGGTCAGTCACAAGTTTTTCAAAGAGCCTTGAGATGACCGGTAAGACTGAAATTGGTCGATAGTTTGACTTTTCAGTCTTTTCTCCATCTTTGTAAATTGGATTAACTCTAGCACATTTCCATGAGTCAGGAAACTGACTTGTTTCAATGGATGTGTTAAACATGAAAGCAAGAGAGTTTTCAATGAAAGGCAACGCAAGTTTCAAAAAGTAGCTAGAGAAGTTGTCAGTCCCAAAGCTCTTTGCTGTTTTAATTTTGGCAAATGCATCTCTGATCTCTTGCACCTCAATTGTCTTAAAGCAAAACTTTGCCTTATTCTTGTTAACTTCGTAGTCACCTGATAGCAGAGGATTGGGTGCTGGATCTAATTTGTTGGCAAGATCCTTACCTATGGAACAAAAGAAGTTATTCGTCTTATTAGCAATGTCCTTTTTGACTCACGAGTACGAAGTACAAGTAGAGTCTATGGGGTGAAAGGCGACTCCTGTTTCCTGTGTCCTGTGGTCCTTGCTGTTTGCCATGGCACCGAGGGTTGTATAGAAGCGTATGATGGAGACAATGAGTTCGTTTAGGGCACATGCATAAAAAAATGGAATGGAGAGAATTGCCGTTGTAAAATATGTAAATAACGAACACTCGATGTTTATTCTTGTGGCTGATTTTGTGAATAGGGTATTTACGTTTATATTTATAAATTGTATTTTTTGTTGTTGTACATAGTTGGTCTTAATTAGTTCATATTAGAGCTATTCTTTTAAACCAACTTTAAAGAATTTAATAATAATAATAATAATAATAATAATAATAATAATAAGGATGGTTTCATGCTACTAACGCTTTGATATTCAAATTTCGGGGTTTCAGCAATGCAAACTTTACCAAGTTATACTAACTCGTGTGTTTCATGCGCGATCCAATCACTGATTGTGGGGGTAGTGTCTGCTAATTTGCCTCCCCCTCACATGAAAATTTTCAAACCGGTTTGAGTTCAGCTCACTTACTCTGCACATGCGCATTTCACAAAATCTTTCCTGAACATAAACAAGCATGGCGCCAATCGATTCTAACTTACTGGTGATCCAAAATTCTCAAGGCACCCACCACAACGACAGGGAGGTAACATAAAATGTTCACAGATGGTCGCATTGGTTAGTGAAAATGGCCAAATATTACTGAATGTGGGAGATGCAATGAGTGGCCTAATGTGAGAGATGCAATGAGTGGCCTAATATAATTGAATTTGAGAGATGCAATGAGCAGCCTAATATAACTGAATTTGAAAGATGCAATGAGTGGCCTAATATAACTGAATGTGAGAGATGCAATAATATTTTCAATATATAAAGCCTACATACCAGTTCTTCACTCCAGGATTGGCCTTCACCATGCTTTCAGAATCACGTATGAAAATTGGCGCCAAATTCCCAAGATCCATCCCACAATGCAATTCGCACTTGGTTTGAGGATTCATTTCGCCCCGAAACGAAAAAAATTTCTGCTCACATGAAAATTCGTGAGAGACCGAAACGAATTTCAGATTTCAGGTCGACCTGAGTTTCATTTCGCCTTCTTCATGTGAGCACTCCAAGGGCTTTGACCGTAGACCGAAACGAATTTCAAACCGATCTGAAACTCAGACCGGTCTGAGTTTGCTCATGTGAGGGTAGTCTAAGAAGGGGCTTTGAGGTCAGTAAGTCAGTCACGCTCATATTAGTATGAATTGATTGATCAGCATATTACCGCAGATAATTAGCACAAAGACAAGAAAAAGTGCGTTTGGCACGCAATTATCCCCCCTGCGCATAGAAAACCAAGGAAAACTTGACATCGGCCTTTTTCATGCTTTATGGCGAGCTTTCGAAAAACAGGATCATTAATGGTCATTCAGACCAAATTTGTATTAATGTCCCGCAGATATTGAGCAATTTGTATCGGTGCCAGAAATTTTTTATTTTGATTGTTTCATGCTGGAGTTATATGAAACAAGGGGGATGCTTCAGATTTGATTATCTCTGTGTCCATATCGGTGTCGGTTGAAGCATGGAGCAATGCGGACACTTTTATTTTGAATTAATTTTTTATCCGCGGCCACTACCTTAACCGCTCGCTCCTTCGGAGAGGTAACTCGCTACGCTCGCAGCGCTCCTCCGAAGAGGTTGATTACTCCGCTCGCAGTTAAGGTAGTAGCCGCGGATAAAACAATTTATTCAAAATAAAGGTGTCCGCATTGCTCCATGGTTGAAGTGCGAGGGGCGGGGCTGAAAACCAGTACTTTGGGAACCGGGATTTAGGCAAATTTTCCTTAACAGTTTGTTTCATTTCACAAACAGGCTCTAAGATAAAGGTTGACCCCTATCGAGAGGGTGCACAATAGGTTTGGCGGGACGGCGGGATCGGCCTTTTTTGACGGGCGGGATACGGGATATACGATTCCTGACTGGCGGGATACGGGATAGCCAAAGGCAGCGAGATCGGGATTTGAGCATTTAGCTTTACGGGATACAGGATTGAGTATTTTCCTTTACGGGATACGGGATTTAGAAGATTCTTATCACAGCTGCTGGCTGTATGTAACGTGGTTGTTAGAGACTTTTTAACTCCAGGCTAAAAGTCTAGTATGTCTTACTCCAGGCTCGTAAGAGCTGGGGAGCCGTGGGGCCTGGGCCCCCCAATTATTTCCAAAAGTTGCATTTGTTCTTTATTTTTTTAAGTATAGACAGGTATAGATGACTAAAGGAGATAAAGGAGATGCGAAAATAGTCTCAAACCGTGTTTCGAAAGGGTTCAGCCCTCTTGATAAAAAAGCTTTATCAGGTGCAGCTAAATGTACAAAGGCGTAGCCAATCTAATGTGAAATACAAGAACTAGTAATTGCTTTTTATCTATCTAAACTTTTATATATCTAGCAGTTACAAAAAGATATCAAGTAAAACCAAAGCAATGCCTTTTAAAAGTGTTTCTGATCTTACTAGTTGTAGTTGGTCTGGTTTAGTTGCAGCTAGCATTTGACCCCCTCAATTTCTTGAGACTCTTTCAGAAATGAGGAGAAAGATGAGAAAATGGGTGAGCATACATTTGGTGGGGTAAGAATTTTGCAAAATTGTCTCGGTTTCTATTTTAGCAATGGCAAACATTGGATCAAAAGAGGCGTTGTAAGCCAAAGTAAATAGTGTGCCCCCAAAAATTTTCCTATAGGTTCTGATTCACAAAATATTTTCTCCAAAGTTGCTTAAAGTAAATGAACGGAGATATAGCGATCTAGTCTAAACATAGCACAAAAGAACGGCACGCGCCACTTATGTTCCTATTGTTTTCATCGATCGAAAACATCAAATACAATAGGTTCTATTTACATGGACCCAGTCCCCCTAGCTAAGTTGCCTTTTAA
>REGM01000278.1:64184-76277 GCA_004194415.1 Aurelia aurita | reverse complement strand
TATATGATATATGATATATGATATATGATATATGATATATGATATATGATATATGATATATGATATATGATATATGATATATGATATATGATATATGATATATGATATATGATATATGATATATGATATATGATATATGATATATGATATATGATATATGATATATGATATATGATATATGATATATGATATATGATATATGATATATGATATATGATATATGATATATGATATATGATATATGATATATGATATATGATATATGATATATGATATATGATATATGATATATGATATATGATATATGATATATGATATATGATATATGATATATGATATATGATATATGATATATGATATATGATATATGATATATGATATATGATATATGATATATGATATATGATATATGATATATGATATATGATATATGATATATGATATATGATATATGATATATGATATATGATATATGATATATGATATATGATATATGATATATGATATATGATATATGATATATGATATATGATATATGATATATGATATATGATATATGATATATGATATATGATATATGATATATGATATATGATATATGATATATGATATATGATATATGATATATGATATATGATATATGATATATGATATATGATATATGATATATGATATATGATATATGATATATGATATATGATATATGATATATGATATATGATATATGATATATGATATATGATATATGATATATGATATATGATATATGATATATGATATATGATATATGATATATGATATATGATATATGATATATGATATATGATATATGATATATGATATATGATATATGATATATGATATATGATATATGATATATGATATATGATATATGATATATGATATATGATATATGATATATGATATATGATATATGATATATGATATATGATATATGATATATGATATATGATATATGATAAATGATAAATGATAAATGATATATGATATATGCTATTATACTATTATGCTATTATGCTATATGCTAGATGCCATATGCTGTATGGTATATGGTATATGCTATATGCTATACGCTATATGATATCTGATATATGATATATGCTATTATGCTATTATGCTATATGCTATATGCTATATGGTATATGGTATATGGTATATGGTATATGCGATATGCTACCGGGTGTCCCAAAAAAAGTACTCACGTTTGTTTGAACGTAGCGCCATATTGAAAAGTGATAGGAATTCGTGGTATCAACTGTCACAGTTCACAAAGGCTAACTTAGATGTCAATAGTTTGTTTTTCACCGTAGGTTGAACATTCTTGGAGTTATGAGTTCCGAAATACAAAGACCATCGTCAAGACNTTTGTCTTCTGCACTCCAAAGATTTTACACCTTATTTTAAGCCCTCTCTCTCCCCTTTCCTGCGCACCAGAAGAACATAAAAAAAGGATACTTGTCTAAAGAGAAAAAATGTCCTAAGAACTACGCAACAGATGCTTAATCCTCCAAAGATGTTTGTGGGGCCTAACAAATGTCTCCAGTATGGATCCAAATGGATTCAATCCAATGTCTAATCTTTAGAGAGTTTACTAAGGATTAGGGCTGAATGAATGCTAGAGCTATATCATTTTTCCAATGGTTACTCTTTTGTTGTAAAACCTGTCTATTGCTTTACCAGACACAAAATAGACAAGAGAATTTGAAAAAAGAAAATGTACTATCTTCACTTTCTCAGAAGTGCTACTATCCCAGTATTTTTCATTATTAGATCCTGAAGCAACTTTCCACTCTGGGAAAGGAATTGAAACAATCACATAGATATCAAACAAATTGTAATTATAGAAATTCTGTTTGTAAAAATGAAGAAAAAAAACAGTCCTCTTGATTAAGTGAATTTATGATCACCTATTTCAGGCAAAATGGCGACAATGTTCACCGTTCTGACATGTGCTGCTTTGGCATTTCTTTGCCAATGCACGTTTGGCCAAGATGCAGAGAATGCTACAACTGAAGCTCCATTTAGCAAACTGAAAAATGCAACAAAAAAAGAACTGAATGACAATGTTCTTGATTTGAAGAAAAACCCAAGATTAGTCATAGTGTTGTTTGCAACAATGTGTGGTAGCATATGGCTCTTATACATCACATTCTTCAACTCAAGATTAATTGGTCTCATATTAACAAAAGTCATCAACAGATTTTTCATCAAAGATGACTCATACTTCAAAATTGGTAAGTGTCTAATGTTGGGTCGAAGGGTTTTGATAAAGAGAGATACTATGTCGGAAAATAGTCTTAAACATCATTTCAGTAGAATTCCTGCTGCAGAACAGCAAGAAGAGATTGCCACAGTGGTAGCACCAAAGGGGGACTTGCAGGATGAGGGTAAAAAGTCCAGTTCCTGAGGGCAACAAGGACATGGTCGTGAAAATGTTTCCAGGGCCCTTCTTGCCCCAAACCCCCATTCTCCATTGTCCTCCTCAGTGTTTTGCAGCTGATGCCCCCACTTTATCGTTGTTGGTACTTTCAAATGCACTCAGAGGAGGGGAAATCATCGACTATATTGAAATTTAATGTCTGAAACCAAATGCATTTCAATTTTTACTTTTGAAATTTAAAATTTACTTTTGAGTTGTGAGCAATGATTTAAGTCTTCTTTGTGTTATGTTATAAAAGGAAGACGAGAAAATAGTTTTCAATTCATCTAATGACTTTATATTCATATTCAATTCCTCTATTTCATATTCATGAAGGATTTTATATTTGCTAGGTTCTACTTCCTTTCAGTGGTTTGCGCTTCACCTATTATTATAGGTTCAGTTGATTGACTTGTTTGATTGATTAGGCTGAGAAAAAATTGACAATGTAATCCATTTCAATACAGGGTCATTTTCAATATCACTGCTAAATGGAAAATTCATGTTTCGTGATGTCAAGTATATCACAAAGGATTACAGCATCAGGTATGTCATTAAACATGAAATTCAGTTGAACCATCATTCTCATTTTTCAACTAGCATTTTGTATATTTTTCTGTTTTACCTTGATAGTAATGTTTTAAGACCAAAATTGCCTGACTTCCCTTCCTGGACAAAAGAACAAACTTGAAGAAACAACAAATGTGAATTAAAGAAATTAACTTTTAAGAAATAGATTTGCTAGAAAGTATCAAGGGAAAATAATTGATTCATTATTTCTTTGTAGAATTGTGGATGGCTTTGCAATATTTGGTTGGTGGCTGAGACATGAAGCAAATGAACCAAGAAATTATCATGACCTTCAACAGCACCCTGAAGGTAACATAAACAATATCTCTGATATGCATTACAAAGAAATTTAGTTCAGTTTATGCATTGAAAAAAATGTATTATTGTTTTCATTGAGTTACAAAGTGTGTATACATTGTAAACTCTGGCTACAAGGCCAGTTTGAGTAACTCAGCATAAAGGACGAATTGCCAGGTAATGTTTGTTCAAGTCTTGTGTGCTTAGTTTCATCTCGATTCAGTTGGTGCATATGGTGGAGTGGGCAAAATTAGTCACAGCAGGGCATAATAAGTGATTTGATTTTTACTTCTGAAATCAAGGCCAAGTGTCCTTGGTTGTAAACTTGCAGTTTAGTTTTTCAATGAATAATATTGTCTTTGATCATGATAGAAACTGATTTTCTTCTACTTAAAGCACAATTACAGCAAATTCCATGTGTTTGTCAATCACCCATCCCCCCTCCCCCCACTTTGACCCATTTTGCTCTACCTTATCCTATTTGAACTAGTTTTGTTTATCTATTTGCTTTCTGTTTTGTTTTTTGTACTGTAGAACCAAGGTTAAGCAGAACTGTTTGTTACATCAATTTTGATGCTCACCTTAATCAACTCTTGAATGTTTTCATTTTGTAGATGACAAGGACTTGCTAAATAGACTCACAATAACTCTGAATGGTTTGGAAGCTCATCTCTATAATAGGTAAAGTATAAGATAAAAATGTCTGTGGTTCTGCTTTTCGATAGGCCAAATAGTATTGGAGAAATTAACTGATTTCTGAGGAGGGTGCCTTTGCAAAATGGCAACTCGCTGCTCACTGGAGCGGAAAGCAGAGNTTCCCCTAAACAGCGCGTTTGCAGTATAGGCCAAAACCTAAAAGCTCTGGTTTGGAGGTGGAGGCAAATTTGAACTTTCAAGATTAATATTGCTACTCTCAATGCACCGATGTCAACACACAAGGTATTTATCTTCAAGTTAACTATCGAGGATTACTTCAAAAATTATTAGGAATTGATTCAACCTAAACTCTTGTCGCTAGCCCCGATCTAATCTGTTGCGTTTTTTTCTGGGACACCCGGTATGATATATGATATATGATATATGATATATGATAAATGATATATGATATATGCTATTATGCTATATGCTATATGGTATATGGTATATGGTATGTGGTATATGGTATATGGTATATGGTATATGGTATATGGTATATGGTATATGGTATATGGTATATGGTATATGGTATATGGTATATGGTATATGGTATATGGTATATGGTATATGGTATATGGTAATAGAAAAACAATGTTGTTGTGCGTGCTGTACGTCGTTTGTATAAGTATAACAGTAATTTCAATAAAAATACGACTTGTACGAAGAATATGAATAGATACAACGTTTCGAGCATAACTCTTCATCAGGTATCAACTATCGATCTTCCTTCTCAAGCTAAGTTCTTGTTTTTTTTTTGTAACCTTTAATTTATTTTGTTCTATGTTTTATGTAAGGCCGCAGAGTAGATATGTATTTAATGCTCTCTGTAGGTATCGTTATCGTAATAATTGTTTGTCCTTGTAATTTTTTATCGATAAATATAAAAAAAAAATATATATATATGATATATGGTATATGATATATGATATATTATATATGATATATGATATATGATATATTATATATGATATATGATATATGATATATGATGTATGATATATGATATTAAACACAATTCCATTTACATGGTTTTTCGTTGTGCGTTAAAAGAAAAGTTTACGAATTTACAAAAATTAATGGTAAAAACCTGAGAGTAAGTTAATGCAATAAGTAAAAATAAATATGATATAAAAAGCTAAATGAAATTATTAAAAGATCCTCTAACATGGCTGTAAACAGCAGTTTTGTATTTGTAGTAATTTTGCTCATTTCTAATGTTGTTCGGTAGTTTGTTGAAGTCACTTGCGCCTTTGCGTAGGAGCATTCGCTGTCTGCTGTTTGACAATGCTTGCGGCATAGTCAAAAAAAGACGGCTTCTTGTATTTTACGAATGAATTTCATCATTTCTTCCAAAGCAATCGCTCAATAGGCCGGAGCAATTCCATTAACGCATTTGTGCATGAAGTTCAGTCGATGCTCAAGACGTCTTTCTTTCAATGGTACCCAGTTCAGTCTAACTAAGGCTGGCGATACATGATCATATTTTCTAACCCCAGTGACAATTCGAGCAGCAAAGTTCTGAGACTTTTGCAGTTTTGATAAGACACTCAGAGCGGCGTTGCCATAGACTAGATCACAGTAGTCGATTAATGATAATGCAGTGGCTTGAACTACACTAGCAAAAGTCTTTTCCAAAGAAATGCGGATAGCCAAAGAAACAATGCTGTGTCTGAGTGTTTTCTTTGTTCTATTTATAGACAAGCCTATTTACGATTGCACATTCCCTTTAACTGGAAAGATCACATTAGGACAGTTACTACTAAAGCCTCTTGGGTTTTTAAATATGAAAAAGGTACCTTCCTATTGCAACTGTGAAGACTCCTTATACTAGCATTTTAGAACCCCACTTTCGATATTGCTGCTCTGCTTGGGGCTGCTGTAATGCTGCAGAAATTCAGCAGCTGCAGAAGTTCCCGAAAAGGGCAGCTAGGATCGTTACAAATAGTAATTTTGATGCTCCAATCAAGATTATGATTGAAAGTTATGTTCCAATCAAGACTGTGATTGAAAATTTGGGTGGAAAACCATAGATCGGGGGATTAGCACACAGTCCAAGATTGTAACTTTTTAAGTCTCTGACAAATCTTGCCCTAAAATACCTATGTTATATTTTCAACAAAAATAGAGAATGTTCTTCCCACAACCTCCGCAACACAAATGCTGATTGATGTTAGGTTGCCCAAAAAAAACAGCTCAAGGACAAAAAGTCTTTTCTTTCAGAGGTGCTAACGTATGGAACAGCCTTTCTACTGATGCAAAATTGGCACCCTGCCTTACAAATGAAAAGCAGCATTTAAATAATTTTCTTCTCTGTACTGTATATATTGTATATATTGTAGTTAATTGCTATAATTTCTTTTAATTAATAATTATGTATTTGGCTTCTTTGACTAAGTATTTAGTTTTGTATTATTGTACCGAGTGAGTCAAAAAAAGCTTGCAAGCCTGCAGTTTGCTAGCTATTCATTAGATTAATTCAAAGTGATTTTTATTGAGTTAGCTAACATGTCAACTTAGATAATAGAGTTTATTTGGTTAAAATCGGTCATATTTATCTCGATTTACATGTGATTTATAAAAATGTTTTATCTTAGAATCGTTCAAAACAGACCTAAACTTCTAGATCGAATTTTCCAACATTTAAGCTCTACAAGAAATGAAAATGAAACTTAATCGGGCTATCTTACTGCCTAGGCAATCAGTTGCATAGAGACAGAGCCAGCTCTATTTTTTTCACTTGGCAATTCCCTTTAGCCGTTTTTCAGATCGTTTTCAGTATCGTCATGCCGAATTGTTAGCAAAATTTGATCAAGGATTTTAGGCCTGTCTTGAAGGATTCTGAGATAGAACAATTTATAAAATCGCTCTTAACTGGAGAAAAGTGCAAATGATTAAAACCAATTAAAAATTTTGTTATCTAAGATGACATGTTACCTTCTCAATGATAGCCAGTTTTAAGGAATCTGATGGATAGGTAGCAAACTACAGGCTTTCGAACGTTTAAGCTTCTTTTTGACCCACTTCGTATCTCGTTGATTTGATTTGATTGATTTCAAATTTTTAAGGAGGGTAGCTCTTCAGCAATACCGATTTTCAAGGAGCCCTCCATTACAAAAACTTACAAAATTACAATACTATTATGACGTAAACTAACCTAATACAATTCAATTTCTAATATATCAATAAAAACCCTATAATCTAAAATAAATATTTACAATAAAAAGAAAATCCATCTGGCAAACACAATATTTACAGCAAGCTACCCCTATATACATTGTTTAAATCCGTTTAAGGAGGATGCCAAGACTCTCTAGAGGCACCTCTAAACGAAAAACATTAATGTCTATTTTTGGAGTTTTTCTTTGGTAACCTTAGATCAGTTGCAGTACTCCTAAGATTCCTAGAGGTCATTATTCATTTCATTCATTTTATCTTTTTTACCCATCGTAGCCCAGCATAGGTTCCAAATCTTTAAATTGGCGTAAAAAGGTCGGGGTGTAAAATTCAGTGACATATTTCTTTGAATCGAATGGCTTGAAAGAAACTTTAGCTACTTTGCTATAACTCTACCATTGGACTTTTCAGAAATCTTGAATATTTTCGAAATTACAGCATACTTCATATTTCAACTCATTTGAGGATGTGACCTCATCAAATTTCTAAATCGCAAATCAGAAGAGTGAAAGACTTTTGCTTGATACCATATTTTAGACGTTCATAAACTATATTTTTCTGGAAAATTATTCGATGTTTCCTCAAAAAGTTTAGAAATTACGATGGTTTTAAGTTTTTTTTCAAAATTTTTCTTGAATTCTGAAAAAAGAAGAAAAGCACTCTAAATCTAAAAATATTGAAGATTTCTGAAGAGTCCAACGGTAGAATTATTAAAAAGTAG
The DNA here is from genome assembly GCA_004194415.1 of Aurelia aurita. Lineage (NCBI taxonomy): Eukaryota > Metazoa > Cnidaria > Scyphozoa > Semaeostomeae > Ulmaridae > Aurelia > Aurelia aurita. The sequence continues at coordinate 68,379 of REGM01000278.1, read as the reverse complement.
CTAAGTTTTTTTCAAACCATTCCATCCCAAGAAATAGATCACATAATTTTACACCGACCTTTTTAAAGATTTGAAACCTATGCTTCGTAGCCCCTCAGTCAAAGGACTGATTTACAGGGGCCCATGCTAAAATATACAAAAATACAAATTAGATTCCTAATACAAAATCAAACTAGTCTAATTAAAATTTCGAAAATATTTAATATAAAATATTTAATAAGGTAAAGAAAATGAAAAGCAAAAGGAAAGATCAAAGTTTCTTCAATGACAGATGATCATTGTATGGCTTTTAGGAAATTCTTTAAAGTTGATGCATTTTTAGCCTCTTTTGAAAAACCATTCCAAAGTTTCGCACCCAGGTAAGAGAAGCATCTCTGTCCTGAAGTGGTTCTTAGGAAAGGGACTCTTATGTCATAATCCGAATTTCTAAGAGACCGTGTTGTAGAGGCTTTGACTTTTTTAAACATGTCGCTCATGTACGACGGTGCATCACCATTCAGGGACTTGTAAACAATCCTAGCGGATTCAAGATCAATTAGTTCCCTTACTGTGGACCACACAAGTGCAAGAATAACTGGCAGTGGCGAAGCATTGAATGGGCTGTTAGTAACCAATTTTGCTGCGCGATTTTGTAGTTTCTGTAATTTTTCTATAACTGTTACACCAGCATTACCCCAAACTGGGCAGCAGTATCTGAAATAGGGCCCTACCAGGCTTTTATACATTGTTTTGATAGTAGAGAGCGGTAGATATTGTTTTGCAAATCATAGAATGCCAATACCTCTTGAGATCTTTTGCATGACAGTATTTAAATGAGTGGTCCATTTGAGTTCTTGGTCCACTTGAACTCCGAGGTATTTAACATCACTCACAAGTTTGACATCTTCACAACCGATTTCAAACTGCGGCTTAGTGGCATCAGAACTATTTATCATACGCAGCTTTTTATTACTTCCAATTATCATTGCTTCGGTTTTTGCAAAGTTTAAAGACAATTTGTTGCCTTCCAGCCAAGCTTTCAAAGCTCATTAATGGCTTGATTCATTGCAGCAACAGAATCGAAACAGTAATATATGCCAGTGTCATCGGCGTACATTGACACGTAAGACTTTTCGAGGCAATTTGGGAGATCATTGATGTACTCGTATACTAAAAAGAGAAGCGGTCCAAGGCATGACCCTTGTGGTACACCACAATTTACTACCTCTGTTTTAGAAACCTTTCCAATTAACTTGCAGAATTGACGCCTGTTATGAAGATAATAATTAAACCAATTGAGTTCCTTCCCTTCTAGGCCATAGAAATTTAGTTTTTTCAGCAAAATTTCATGATCTACAGTGTCGAAAGCCTTCTTGAGATCAATAAAAATGGCAGCCGTATATTCACTCCTATCAATGTTCATGTACCAATCATTCGTGCATCTAAGAAGACATGCTAAAACTGAGTGAAGGAACCGGAAACTAGATTGTTCAGAGAATACAATTTTGTTTCTGTTTAGGTAAGAGTATAGCTGGCCAAAAACAAGCTTTTCAAACAAACGGGAAACGACCGGAAGAACCGATATGGGTCTATAATTCGATCTATCATCCTTGGAGCCTTGTTTAAAGATAGGGGCTACTCTGGCAATTTTCCAGCTATCTGAAAAATGTCAGCTGGAATGTGTTTGTGAAAAGATTACATATGTATTGTGGAGCCAGCTCATGAAGAGATTTGAAGACCATAATATTAGACTCACTAGCAATTAGTTCATCAATGGTCTTCCAGCCAAGCTTTTTGATCAGTGGCTGGCCCGGGGTATCAAATCTGCTGCCAGTTACAATACGGGCAGCACGGTTTTGTAATTTTTGCAGCTGGTTGATCTGTGACACCACAGCAACCCCAGAATGAACAACAGTAGCGGAAGTGTGGCTCCATATATAAATGGAGGGTCCCTTGAAAACAAGCCTTTGCTGAAAGGTGACTCTCCCTAAATGATAGGAAAATAAAACTGAAACGAAAAATGAAGCGAATCAACTCGTTGCTTTTCCATTGTTGTTGTGAATCAGATTTCTCAAAAACGGATACCATGGGCCAGTCCTTCGTTTGTAGATAAAAACTTATTCAATTAACAAAAAAGAAACAATTTTGAAACGGCTAAGCATAAATGTCTAGCCAAGTACTTTTATCTGTCAGCTGTGGCGTTAGCCTAGATTTCAATTTGAATGCCACTCTGCAAGTTCATATTACAAAACTTTTCACAGCAAGTTAAGCCTTTTTTTAAGGGGCCTGAACTGTTACCATTGACCACTCAGGCCAAAATTGGATCGAAAAGTTTTTTTCTACAGAAAAAAGGTTGTGCTTAAAATGCAAACAAAATAATGTCATGGAAGTAAATCTTTCTCACCGTAACACTTTGCGGGATAATGTTCCACCTTCCAAAGACAGCATCTCTAGGTTCTTGCATTTCTAAAATAACAAGACGATTTTTCGTCTGAATCTCACACTTCCACTTCAATTACTTCTAAAGTAAATGCCAATGGCTTATCACCGATGATCTGGTTACAACGTACTTCAAGGGATTGCCTGAACTGAGGGAAGCTGTAAACCAAGGTATGAGTCATCTGTCAAGACCATATTTGGGGCACTGACCTCGCAAGGGAAAACCTCGCAACAACTGATGAAAATAGATGATAAAAATTGAAGCTCGTAAGCAGTTTATTTTTGCTTCTATCTACGGTTGAGGGGTTTTGTTGCTATCATAGTTAGGTGTCAATAATGCTTTTAGCGCGTCAAGGTTCTCAGATCCACAGGTTCTCAGATTTTTTACTCGAGATTTCTTGCATGCTCTATACGGCGACATGGTATCATAAAATTTGCTGTAAAATTGTTGCGAAGGCACATGAGACTCCAGAGATCCCCCCTCCCCTTGCCGATGGAAATTTGAGGGACATTTTAAGAAACTCTTACGAAACATTTTATACTCAGATCATGATAATTTTGAAAAGCTTTCAATAGCGGATCAAAGTTTTAGTATCTTCCAAAAAATATGTGCATGCTTCCATGATTTTACAAAGTGCCATACAAATGTCCAGCTTTGCTCTGATAGCTATGTTGCTTGACTGTATTGGGGTGATTTTCTAACGGAGGACCTCTAATGCAAGTAGCCCAAAAGATAAGATAGTTTTCCATGATGTCTGCACAAAATATAAAATTGATATGAAGGAGCTTTTCAAAATAGTATTTCAAGTCATGTCGAAATGACCAATCTACTTTTTTCGTAATGAAAACAAATAGCACATTTCTTCCGTTTGTTTTTGTTCGTAACTGCATTAAACCCAGCATATCATTTCTGTTTCTTGTATCTGCTTCACTGTAAGACGATAGTCATTTCTCTTGCGCCAAAAGTAAGGAATATGATTCATAAATTCATACGAAGTTTTCGTTCATGTTATTGCCGGTTCCACTCTTATAAACTCGCAAGATGGCAGGAGTTGGAAAAAGGAATGGTAGCACGTCACGAAGTCGTTCTTTCTGAACCACGTGGGATGTACAGCTCTTCCCATTCTTGAACGTGGCAAGTTCACATATTTGTTATTTACTATCGATTTATATTACAGTTCATTAAAATCGTATGCTATTCGACGATGGAATGTCGCGGATCATTCAAGTTCTCGCTCCCTTTTCGTTGGCTATGTTGTCGCAAAAGGAAACAATTTGAACGATTTATTGGTGAAACTGGCAGTAGATTGCGGCAGCAAAAGTGAATATTTGTTATTAAAACCAGTTGAGGTAAGTTTATGCCCTAGTGCTGCTTCACGTTTTCAGTTCGTGCTCCTCTTTTTGCTAATTTTTGTAGAATATGTTACCCATTCAATGACTGCAATGAGTTTTAAAATGCCAATAATCGGCTATTTGAAGCGATTGCACAGCGATACAGACAACACTGATGGTACAAAGCATGGAGAATCGTCTCCAATTAGAATTTCGATTAAAATAGACTCATCCGAGCGTGAGATGTTTCTTTTGGAGGTGGTGGTCAAATCAGTCAAAAATGGCGTTAAGCCTTGCTGCGAAATTCGGAAGTTATTATTATTATTATTATTATTATTATTATTATTATTATTATTATTATTATTATTATTATTATTATTATTATTATTATTATTATTATTATTATTATTATTATTATTATTATTATTATTATTATTATTATTAT
>REGM01000278.1:50771-62628 GCA_004194415.1 Aurelia aurita | reverse complement strand
TGGCTCAATGGTAGCGCGCTTGACTACCAACCTGAGGGTTGGTGGTTCGAGTCCCCGCCCTGTCGAGCCTGCTACGTAGAGTGAGGAGAGTCGCCAACTCTCTGTAATGCCAGGCTAAAGGAATCGCGAGGTGTGGTCAAATCGAGAGGAAGGACCAGGACACTGCTTCGATAAGCTTACCTTCTCAGTGTCCTAAAACTACCTTCGGATGCTAGGTAGCAATATAGAAAAACAAAACAAAAAAAAACCAATTTGGAGGCTATGTGTACCAAGATTAATTGAAGTGCATTGCAAAAGGTATAGCGAACCTGCAACAAGAACTCCAGTCCATTTTCTGTAAATTTGCACAGCGATGCATCAAGGAAATGAAGTGGGAAAGCTTTACATCTACGTCGGACACATCTAAAATGGAAGAAAAAGTCATGTTTGTTGCATAAAGCTGAATTTGCACTTGAATAGTTTTGTAGGCGCTGCCCAGATATGACTCACGTTTCATGATGCATTAGTCTTACTTTGGCAGTTGCAAGGCTTAGTGGGGCAGGGTGATAAAAACACTTCAAGTTCAAATTTGTAATTGGAAAGTGGAGAAAAGCTGAAATAATAAACAGCAAGCCAACAAATGTTCCTTAAATATACTGGTATGGGTGAAGAATAGCAATGTTTTGAAACGTCAATAAAATAATTTACATGGCCTAGTATATTTAATCACATTCTGTCATGCTTGGATTTGTCTGAAAATAGACTTGTCATAAGTGGATTTGTCTTTAATGGTGGACTGACGGGGCTACTGGGCTAACATAGTAAAGATGAAATGAAATTAATGAAATGAAAGTAATAATGAAAATCATCTGCCTCCCAATACTTATTCTTCTTTTCGGTGAAGCTTCGGTTCCGTGACAACACACCGATTACTTTGTTCCTTATGTTTATTAGTCAATATTCCAGATGCAAACGTTTATATTTAAGAAGAAATATGCCCGGTAAAATGATAAATCATTTATGACCCGTGCTCTTCGTGCGATCGTGTTATGACATAATGTTCTAGACTGCGTAATAGTTATAAGGAAGATCGAACTACTGAGAATTGGAACAAATTTCGCAAACAACGAAATTCTTGTGTTAAGTTCTTTCGAAAGGAAAAAAGAAATTATTACAATAATCTAGACATCTCACTTTTCACCGACAATAAGAAATTATGGAAGACTGTGAAACCTTTCTTCTTGGACAAATCACAATCTAAGAATAAATTAGTTCTAATTTAAAATGAAACCATTATTTCCAAAGATGTTGAGGTAGCAGAAACTATGAATGAATTGTTCGTAATTGTCACCGATTTCCTTGGAATTAATGAAAATTCCAATAATGAAAATGCAACAGAAGGGTATTACGGATGCTGTTGAGAATGCCGTACACACATTTTCGAATCATCCTAGCATTCTAAAATCAAAGTTCACTATCAAAATGCTGGTTCTTTCTATTTTCAGAAAGTTACCCTCTGATGCTGTTCACAAAGAGGTTAGGAAACTAAATCTTAAGACAGCAATCCATTTTAAATTCCTTTGTCGTCACTTCTCTGTGGCTTTCGACAAGGTTACAGTGCCAAACATGTTCTCGTAAGACTTCTAGAAAAACTCAAATTAGCCTTCATGAAGGGAAGGTGGTAAGGCAGAGGCTGTATTGATGGACCTCTCCAAGGCACTTGATTGCATTAGACATGATCTCTTGATTGCAAAATAGCATGAATATGGTTTCTCTCAAGAAGCAATAACACTTATCAACGATTACCTCACAAACAGATAACAGAGAGGCAAGCAAAATGGTTCATTCAGTTCTTGGAATAACCTAACGCGCGGTGTTCCGCAGGGGTCAGTCTTAGGGTCATTGTTATTTTAACATCCTTATTAATGACCTCTTACTGTTTATTCAAAACTCAGATATCTGTAATTATGCAGATGATACTACAATATATGCTTGCGATAAGAGCCTAGATGATATTGTTATTATTATTATTATTATTATTATTATTATTATTATTATTATTATTATTATTATTATTATTATTATTATTATTATTATTATTATAATTATAATTATAATTATAATTATAATTATAATTATAATTATAATTATAATTATAATTATAATTATAATTATAATTATAATTATAATTATAATTATAATTATAATTATAATTATAATAACACCATACGCTGACAAATGGTATCAATATAAAACTGCACCAGTAGTAGAAGGAAAGGACGCCACGATACTTTGGGACTTTTCAATAAATACAGACAGAGCTATCAAAGCAAACAGACCAGACATCGTCATTAAAGACCACAAGAAGAAAACAGCGATCATGATTATCCTCTGGTGTGCCAAACAAATGGCATGTATGTGTCTCGTACATGAAAATTATATGGGTTGCATATTTAAGTGCCTTAGAAGTAAATGATAAAGTTATATTATTCTAAAGCTCAAAAATCTGATCGCCATTTCTAATGTTTTTCAAGACTTTTGAAAAACAACCTCCAGGTAAAATATTCCAGAACTCTAGAACAGCATAACCGCTTTTTGGAAAATAAATTCCTACATCCATCTTAGCCTCCTTACTAAAAAGTGGTTGGTGGTGATCCAATGTAGTCAGTTCATAACTGATGATTTTATTTTTCGGCAAACGCCGATACATCATTTTGAGACACTCGGTAAATTAAATGCACAAAAAAATACATGAAAAATATGTCAGTGAATCTAAATTCAGTGTAGTAAATTTTCATGGGAATTTCAATTATGCATGGAGAAAACTATTAGAAACTATGAATCGAAAATTAAATCTGCTAACCAATTCAAATTGATTAGAACGAATATAAGAAGGAAGCTTTTATGAAATCCAAGCGGAATTGGAGGTAGGTAATAATGATTTACAAAGTTTTAAAATGATAAAAAAGGAGCAAGATGAGGGAGCAATGGTTACAATAGCATAAAACACCGAGGGCATAGAAATTTAGAGACAGGAAGTAGGCAGAACACGGACCAGATGACATAGGACCGTTGTATGGATATTTTCGGAACTTGAAATAGAGGAAAGACCTAACATTTCGGTGACCGGTTTTCATCGAAAGAAAATTCCACCGAAATAGTTTTCTGTTTAATGCAATAGCTAATTGTGTAGTTTAAAGTAAATCAACGGAGTTAAAAGCAGCTTAGCTAGGGGGACTGGGGCAATCTAAATATAGCATATTGTATTTGATGTTCTCGATCGATGAAAACAACAGAAACTTAAGTGGCGGGTGTCCTATTTTTGTTCTAAGTTTAGAACAGATCGATCTCCGTTCATTTAGTTTAAAATTGATGACAAGGAGAACAGGTAGACTTATTCCCCAAGTCCCTGACTTCTCTATGCTATTTGCCTTTAACACCCATTGCTAACCATGATCATTCCAAGCGCCAAAATCGACTTTCGTATTATCTAAAAGTCGTGTGTGGCCTAAATTCTCTTTGTATTGCTTTTCATTCGGCGGACAAAAGATCATGGTCAGCAATAGGTCTTTAAATTATATCGCTTCGGTCAACATAGAGTTATAATATTACTCTGAAATACTTGACCGTACTAAGGCCCTCGCCACAAGAACTTGTGGCAGCAATCAGTTTCTGCGACGTGATAGCTGAGAACGGGCCAAGGCAGGGTCATTTGTTCACTGTTTCAATATGAGTCGCTGTTGAGCCAGGTTTACATAGGGATACAAGGGACTTAAGGTGATCAGCCTAGTGAACAGAGTGAGGAAAATTTAAAGTGAGAGTATGTATATGCATATGAGCACTTTGATTCCAGATGTATAGGGAGAATCCATATTCAAGCTCATCAATCTAAACTTAAATATTCAAGTACTACAGTCTATCAGGTAAATTAGAGTTATGCAAATTGAATCTGAAAGAGCATGACTATCTGTTCGACAACGACATCGACAACCATGCCAATTTTCATACAAATTTCGAATTCTATTCTACTCACGCATTCCACAAATTAAAAAACAATATAAATTTGCAATATTCTGACATATTAAGCTTGTTTCACTCAAATATACAGTCTCTATTACATAACAAAGAAAATCTTGAGCTCCTGCTGAGTAATCTTGATTTTAATTTTGATATAATTGCTTTTTCAGAAACATGGCACTCAGACGGAAATAAAGATAAGTTCAAAAAGATCAGCCTTGCAGGCTATCACGACTATGTAGGGATAAAGGATAACAGCAAGTGTGGAAGGTGTGGCTTTTTCGTGTCTAGTAGTTTACGTTTTGATGAACGAAAGGATCTTTCGAAGGCTTTCAAAGACAATATTTGGGAATTTAATGCTTTTTGGATCGAAATCGAAAATGTCAACAGTCCGAATGTACTCATGGCCGCAATTTATAACCATCCTAAAAGAAACTCGGCAAAGTTCATTGAATATCTTGAGTCTGTATTCAAGAAAATTTCTAAGGAGAATAAATTAGTTGCGATAACTGTTGACTTCAATCTTGACCTTTTAAGATATGAGAAGATCCCCGTTGCTGAAAATTTCATAAATACCATGTTTTCAAACTTCTTTCCGCCGTTAATTTTACAACCTACAAGGTTTACCGGCAGTAACAAACCATCACTCATTGATAATATCTTTATTAATTCAATCGAAATTGTCGCTAAGAGTGGGAATATCATCCCTAAAATCACTGATCACATGCCAAATTTCTTATTCCTTGAAAAGAAATTGAACAAAGAAACTAGGACACACATAATGAAACGTGACTTTAGAAAGTTTGATGAATTAGAATACCTAAATGATATCGAAAACCTCGACTTCTTCTCAATTACGAACCAAGAACAAAACCTTGACGATTGTTTTACTGCTTTTCAAAATAGCATTGCTAACATTATGGAGAAACATGCACCTTTCAAAACTTTATCAAAAAAGCAAAGAAAGCAACAGAGACAGCCCTGGATAACAAATGGAATTTTAAAATCTATTTCCATCAAAAACAAATTGTAGAAAAAATTTTTGAAATCAAAAGACACGTTCTGGTACCAACGATATAAGTATTACAGAGACACGCTAAATCATCTAATCAGGAGAAGCAAACGAAATCACTATAGGTCCTATTTTGAGACCTTCAAGAACAATTCAAAAAAAATTTGGAAAGGTATCAATGAGCTAATTAATAAATCAAACAGCAAATCTTCTAAAAACATCCATTTAAAAGTCAATGGAAACACTATAACTGATCAAAAGAAAGTTGCAAATCGTTTCAATGAATATTTCACTGGAATTGCCCAATCCCTGGTTAACAAACTTGGTAAGACTAAGTCGACGTTCACAGATTACCTGAAAGAGCCTAATGTAAATAGCATCTTTATCAACCCTGTGAACAAGTCTGAAGTCTTTGACCAACTAGCTGGTCTAGATGAATCAAAGGCAGCAGACTCATACAACATTCCTGTTAGATTGATTAAACTGATTAAAAATGTTATTACTGAACCACTTACATATCTAATTAATCTATCATTTAGTTCTGGTTATTATCCAAACTTACTAAAATATGGTAAAGTAATCCCAGTCTTCAAAGCAAACTCTCAAGACCAAGTCAATAATTATCGGCCTATATCTCTTCTGCCAATTTTAAACAAAATCTGCGAGAAACTAATGTACGCACGTCTGATAAATTTTATTAAAAAGAACAACATCTTGTATCCGCATCAGTTTGGATTTCAACAAAACAAATCTACTACGCTCGCCATTCTAGATATTTGCAATAAACTTGTCGAATCGATAGAAAACAAACATTTCTCCTGTTGCATATTCCTTGACTTTGCAAAAGCTTTTGATACAGTAGACCATGACATCTTAATTAGCAAGCTTGAATATTATGGTATCAGAGGGATTGCTTTAGACTGGTTTCGTTCTTACCTACAAGACAGAACACAATGCGTATACGTCGGTGGTGAACTTTCTGATTCCCTCGGCATCAAATATGGAGTACCACAAGGTAGTGTGTTAGGCCCATTATTATTTCTGCTTTACATTAATGACATCCCTCAAGCATCAAATTTTCTTAGCTTCCATTTGTTTGCTGATGACACCAGTCTTTTCTTCTCCCATCCAAATATCAATGTTATAGAAAATACAGTAAATGCAGAGTTGGGAAAAATTTCAGACTGGCTAATTGCTAACAAACTTACTCTAAATACCAAAAAGTCAAATTTTTTGCTAGTGCACACTAGACAAAGGAAACCTTCACGCAAAGTAAACCTTTCAATAAACAATGAGCCCTTAGTAGAAGCAGATCATGCAAAATACTTAGGCGTGCTAATCGACAATAACCTCTCCTGGAAATACCACATCCAACAAATTAATATAAAAGTTGCTAAGAGTCTTGGCATTATGGCCAAAATGAGACATTTTGTATCAGAAAATACCCTGACAAATATTTACAATGCTTTCATCTCACCCCATATCAACTATGGTATAACTAACTGGGGAGGAGCCTACACTACGCATCTCGACCCGGTGCGAAGGAAACTAAAACGAGCAGTGAGACTCGTGAGCTTTAGAAAACACAACGTACATAGTGCACCTCTCTTCAAATCATATGGCCTACTAAACCTAGACGACTGCTACAAGCTTGAGTGCGCTAAGTTTATGTACGACGTATCAGCAGGAAATGTAGAGGAACATTTCCAAAACCTCTTCCAACCAGTTAACACAAGGCATAATATTCAAACGAGACAAGCAACTGCAGGTCACTTTTCCCAACCCCTAGTTAGAACAAACTATAAACATAATTTCGTCACAAATTACGGAGTAAAGGTATGGAATGAAACTCCAAGAGAAATACGAGACTCTAAGAGTAAGAAAATGCTTACTAAAAGATACAAAACATGGCTACTAAATAGCTACAGCTAAATTTTGAATTTCTCCCTTGAACCATCCCTATCAAATACCCGATCAATTAAACTCCGAAAGGACCATAATTATAGTAACAGAACGGTTCTTCTTTTTCTTTTCTTTTATTTTACTTTTTCTTTTATTTTACTTTTCGTTAGTGTTAGCGTTAAAAACAAAACAATCGCATTCATTAATCACTGAATGTTTAGCTTGATAGAGGCAACGGGCACCTGGCCTGAAAGCTCATTAGAGTTCTTTCTAGGTGTCTTAAGCTACTAATTTGTTATTAGATCGGTAGTAAAGTATTAAAAGTTCGTATGTTAAATCGTGTTGATGTTTTTAGCTACCGTAGATATGTTGTTTACTAGTTTAATAGCTTGAATTTTGATGAAAATGAAATGAAATGAAATGAAATGAAATGAAATGAAATGAAATGAAATGAAATGAAATGAAATGAAATGAAATGAAATGAAATGAAATGAAATGAAATGAAATAAAATGAAATGAAATACCTTATATCGCCTACTTGCTTTGTTGTGTTCCTTTTAGATTTGCAAGATGAGGGGCACACAGGTCCAGTGATCTATTGAGAAGGAAGCATATCAAAATGGTAAATTCTGCATTGTGTCAAGAGGAGCAGTTTGAATCTAAAAGTTCATGTCTAGTACCTCTGATTGCTCAGGCTAACATTCTTACCGATGACTTATCAGCGAAACATTTTGCTAAAGCGCTATCAAATAAACTTTTGAGTGTGATAGATAGATAATCCCTTGAATGGATGGAACAGTTTCTACGGCTGGAAACTACAGGAGACATAACAACAGCGAATCCCATAAAGCCGATATTCCACTTATCATGGGGTCAGGGGGGGGTTAACTTAGTATGTTTAGCTTAGTATGTTGGTAGTATGCGGACGTGCCATTTTCTACCGGGTGTCCCAAAAAAAAAGTTAACAGATTTTATCGGGGCTAGCGATAAGAATTTAGGTCGAATCAATCCCTAATAATTGTTGAAGTACTCCTCGATGATAGTAACTTGAAGATAAATACCTTGTTTGTTGATATTGGTGCATTGAGAGTTGGAACATTAATCTTGAAAGTCCAAATTTGCCTCCACACCTCCAAGCCAGACCTTTTGGGTTTTGTAAAACATTTCTCGAGAAAGCAAACTATGGCCACGTGAAGAATCATTTCGCAGAAATTGTTTTCTTAAAACTGTTGGACCGGTTTAGCATCTTTGAATTAATAGCTCAAAGTAGCCCTGTGGGTTTCTAGCTAAATAGTTGCAAAAGTCAGCAATTATTATACAGACAAAAATATCTCAAGGTTTCGAGGAATTATGGCGTCTCCAATTGGCACACAAACCACTTAGGCGCTGAATCTTGACCAATAGAAATTATGGCCCGAGAGACAATAGGAAGAACAATAGAGAAAGCAGATTTTTTGTCGTGTTTGGGTCGTTCTTACAACATTTCGCAAATATATAAATGTACGGGAGGGAAATGAAAATATTCGAAAAAGATATTTGTAAACTTGTTTCTAATACTTGGGTGAGTGCCTAATCAAGGGAACGAAGGGAACATTATGCCATTCTTACGATGCATACAGGAAGGATCTTCTCGATAGTGTAAACGCAACGTTGCAACCGTATGGTTTGTCAAATCTTTCTAAAGGCGGATTTCCATTCAGTGCATTTCATCGCGCGCTCGACAATTTGCAATCGATTTTCAGTCTGGGCATGCGTACTTTGAGTTCTTTGGTAGCGCGATCAGAGCGCGCGATCGCAAAAAAAAGTAGAAGTTCATCCTACTTTTTGCGATCGATCGCCAGGGCCCATTGGCAGCAGCTAATCAAATCGTTGGAAATACGCGCCAAAAGGGTTGTCAAAGGTTTGCGATCGCTAAAAGTCGATCGCAAATTGTCAATCGCGCGACAAAATGCACTGAATGGAAATCCGCCTTAACGCGCTAATACTTAAAATAATACTGTATAGTGATGATAGGTTGTCCGTTGATTCTAATACAGAGATTCTTAAGGCAACTTTGAAATACCTATATGCAACACAACGATTTGAATAAGTTGCTGCTACTAAAAGTTAACTGCTGCAACCTGTAAAGGGGCTTCAATGTTTTTATTGTAGTGTTTAAGCTTTATTTTCATTTTCATCAAGTGTCATTATTTAATCATATTTTAACACAAATACCCTATCAGCTATTTTAAATAAACTAAAAGAAAAATAATCGCTATAAATATATATGTACAAATTAAAACCTTAAAGATTTGCTGGTCTTCCTAGGGATCGTGCTTCGGGAAGGATGCTAATTTTGTAGGAATTCCTTCAGTTTCCTTTTGAAAGTGGTGATCGTGGGGCTCTTTCTAATTTCCAATGGGGTTTCGTTCCACGTTTTTGCACCAGAAAAGAAAAAACTTCTTTTGGAGAATTCTAGGTTCTGCCTTGGGATGTCTAGATCTAACTGATTTCTTGTTGGATAGTTAGATATTTGAGATCTGGTGATAAGTCTTCCGCGTAGGTTGTCCGGGCAGAGGCCATTCATTATTTTATAGATCATTACTGCCCTGTCAAATTTTATTAAGTTTGAGACTGAAAGCCAATTGCAGCTCCATCCATCCTTTAATCTAGAGCCCTCTATTAGCGTTCGTGCTCTATTTTGTATACGCTGAAGATGATCAAGCTTTGTGTTCGACAAGCTGCCCCATAGTTCATCACAGTATCTTAGGTGACTCTCAAGCAGTGCCTTATACACTTGATTCAATTTTGATTGCGGGAGTATGTTTTTTAGTTTCCGCAGGGACGAGAGGGCACTTTTCATCTTACCCTTAAGCTTTTTATATTGCTCATTCCATGTTAGGTTTTCGTCTACGGTAACTCCTAGGTACTTAACTTTTTGGACCCGTTTAATTGGTCCTCCATTTAATGTTACCTCTATTGGTCTAAGGATACGGTTAGTTTGTCGCTTGTGACCAACAACCATATATTCCGTTTTATCAGTGTTCAAACTAAGCTTGTTCTGTCGTAACCATTCTGCAATATTGTCAACCTCAGTTTTTAAATCATTGCAGAGTTCATCAACATCTTCAGCAGAGCAAGTTACACTGGTGTCATCTGCGTACATGTTTGAGGTGCATTTTTTGAGGCATTGCTCAAAGTCATTAACATACAGGATGAAGAGGAGAGGCCCCAAGCACGAGCCCTTGTCATCGGGGCCGGTGTTCGGTTTCGGTGGGGGTGGGGTCATTTTGGTGAATGGGGGCTATGTGCGGGGCATTGGAGTGGCGGGCTTTGGCTGATGGCCTTGGGCTTGTCGTTTTGGTGTTTCTTTCGGTGTTTCTGTTTGTCGTGGTGGCTTCTTCCCTCTCGGGGTCGGGTTTTGGCCTTCGATGACATTTCATGCATTTTGTCTGCATGCTACGTATGTAAATAATTACTTTATGTATGTTTGTAATTAAGTTAATTGTAAATGGTTTCAGGGTTGCTATGTATTTCCATGCTCCCTGTGGTATCGTTATGTACCTTTGTAATTGTTTGTAGAATATTATGAGAATATATAAAAGAAAAAGAAAGGGAACGAAGCTTTATTTCAAGATCTGAAGGGAAAAAACGTGTTCAATCCAAACTTTTCTTGCACTAAAAAAGATCGTTTTTCAAGCGCATTTTGAAAACGTTTAGATGTTCCTCATACAGGAGGTGTACCCCAACATCTGGAGAATAGATTTCTTCAAAAAAAAATCGGGAAATTTCAAGCAATCTATTGTCCTTGTTGCGCGTTTTGAAGGTAGGTGAAATGTGGCAAAATCTTCACGATTTGTATTGTCTTTCTCGATTGCAATCGAGACTTGCCCGAACTTCGCAGTCTGATTGGTCCGTGAAACTGAGGCTTTCGAAATTTTAACGGGGAGCACGTACATTAGCAACAACGTGCAAAAGTCGGAAAAAAACATTTGATTCTTATCTTCCACAGAAATGATACAATGACTAAGGAATTCAGTCGCTGGATTCGTTTCAATAAAAATATGGGAGTCTGGCTTAGGAGCAATACAATAGAGAAGACAAAAAGAGGAACCAAAACACTATTGTTTGCATGAATACTACGTGGCTTGGAGCTTGGCGCAATCAACCAGGAAGTTGTCGGTAACCTTACAATTCCAGTGGCATTATACGCTCATTAAGAATCAGCATTATTCTTCAAAGAAAATCCCAAAAACTCATAACAATCATTCTGTATTTAAAATATCTCGTACCATGCTCGTACTTCTTTCTGACAGAGGAATAGGATCTTTAGGGATCTTTTAAGGATATTTCTCGAAACAAAAGAATGTTTGCCAAAGAAGATTTCAATAAAGTGATACACCACGTCGAAGAGGGTTTGATATGTAAAGTAAACCCATCACATATTAGCTACGGCAGTGAAGGAAGTCAAGCAAGGTTTAAATAAAAACCAAAACAAACCACAACGTGGTTAAGTCCAATTGGCTCAGTATGTGCATGCCTGCACTGTATGTCATACATAAGTACTTTTGACGTAGCATGACATAATATGAATATATGCGCTATTATCTAGTGCCTACCCTAGTTCAGGGGTCAAATCGTATGATTCTTGCCTCTAAATCGTGGCTAGCCTTCTAATTGTGTACTCATTTCATTTCATTTCATTTCATTTCATTTCATTTCATTTCATTTCATTTCATTTCATTTCATTTCATTTCATTTCATTTCATTTCATTTCATTTCATTTCATTTCATTTCATTTCATTTCATTTCATTTCATTTCATTTCAAATAGTTAAGGAGGGTAGCCCTTCAGCAATACTGATTTTCAAGGGGCCCTCCATTACAAAAATTAAAAAAAAACTAAAATACTATTATGACCTAAAATAACCTGATACAATTCAATTTTTACATAATATATTAATTAAAA